>CAJNJA010045986.1:0-26604 GCA_905231915.1 Symbiodinium necroappetens | reverse complement strand
CCCCCCCCCCCCCCCCATAATCCCTTCCTAATTTTGGCTTTTGAGAAGTTGGGTTCTCGCTCCCTCAACCGCTCCCCAGCTGCTTTCCGTGCAGGCTGCACCACCGCTGCCACCTCCAGCAAAGCTCCCGCGCATTATTTGGGGTTGGGTTTGGGCTTTGGAGTTTAGAGGGGGTTCAGGGTGTGGGTTTAGGGGCTACCGCAGAAGAACGATTATAAACAACAAAATTCTCAACAACATCCGTCATGATGACGATGGCAGATGCTGATCGTGGCACTTCTGGTCATGAGAGTGTTGTAGTTGCTGCTGCCGTTGGCATCACCGCTGCTTTTCATGTTGGCTGCGGCGATGATGGTCCGCCGTTATGATCACCAACAAACATGCATCCTCACCTTCACCATTACCATCGACATAGCCGCATGCCTGCAATCCTCACACTCTTCATCCACATTCTCGTCACCAACATCTGAGTAGCCCTGCAACATCATCCGCCGTCTTTCATCATCAAAAGTTGTGGGGGGGGGGGGAAGCAAAAGAAGCCACAGATCCGAAAAATAAAGCCGGGCTTTGGTGAAATAGCCCCAAACATGACACCACTGAAATTGATACAACATCGTGGGGGGGATGTTCGAGACCAGGTTCTCATGAAGGTCTACTCAAGATAGTGAGGCTACTGTGTCAAGAGCCGATTGTTGGGAAAAAGGGTGGTGTGAGGCCTCAGAGCTTCGGATTCGGGGATTCGGGGTTTAGATATCCAACTTAGGCGTTGGGAGCGAGGACCAACCATCTTTTGCAACATCTTCCACCACATCTGACCCGAATGAGTAGGGCTTAGGGCTTCAAGGGTTTAGGGATGTACGTGCAAGACTTGGCGGCTTCGATTGCAGAATGCTTGACCTGAAATTTGGGTAGTTTTTTTCCACAATGGGGTCCCTGTTTAGGTCCCCAAAAAAGTACGGCACATTGACAAAAAAGGACACTACTTGTCGACAAGTACCCATAACCCTAAACCCTAAACCGGTCGCTTCAGGGTGTCTGCTTCTTTTTGACACCCACGCGTAACGGCAAGCGCCGTGCGCTGGTCTAGGCACTCCGACACCCCTTAATTGAGGAATATATGCCTTAATTCTTATTAGGGCTCCGAGTATAATTTGAGGTGTATTCCTGAATTAAGGGGTTTTGGAGTCTTTGGGCAACAGATCGCCACATTGGGCGCTATCAAGGAAGGGTGATGGACCCTACCTGCTAAGGGTTCATGATTTTAATTTCCTTATAGAGTCCGGTAAACAGGTAGGCTATTTGGGCTGTAGACAAACCCTACAGACCCTAGTGATGGCAAGTCGGGCTCGAGCCTGAAGCTCACAAGATACTAGCAATTGCGTGCTGGTCAGAAAGTGTTTTTCTTCAGGTGTACATGGCAATGACTGGTTGAACGGAACTGTCGGAATGCTGAAAATGCTCAGTTTTGGGTGAACGTGAGAATTGTCACGTGCTGGTGAGAAAGACACAGTTGCTAAGTTGCTGCGGATTTCTCTACAAGTGCATTGGAAGATTAAGCTTCCATGCGACTGGTCGTGGCACCGAAGCTATCGCCAGCTTCAATAGATGCATCTACAGCAGCTAGCGGATCACTATTCCCTCGCCGCTTGCATCGCCTGAACTGAACCTTCGTAGTCGCAAAACCCACCGAAGATATCAGAGGAGCCTAGACTAGAATAGGACTTTGGCGTAACATAGTATACTGACCACGAAGAACTCTACGGAACAATATTGGAACTTATTCCTCAGGCAAGATACTATCTTGTCCGCAACCTTACGGTATGCCGGGATAGGCCAAGGACAACATATGTATATGTGTCTATCTATACATATATATATAAGGGTATGTTTGTTTCTATTCTTTATATGTATATATATATATATTTTTATACATATATATATATATGCACAAATGCACAGATGCAGGTGATCCCCCGCAACAGTGTTGATTCTGAACCTGAGCCTTGCCCTCTAAACTGACGCTTCCAGGACAGACGTTTATTGTAGGGTTTAGGGCTGGGGACCCTTATGGTAAGCAATTTAGTAACCCCTATCCTTATAGCAACCTACCTTAGACTACCATACCTACTCTTTGCAAGGTTCTTACTACATGCTCTAACATATACGATCATGCTATGGAATTTATGGGGACCCTACAAGAAACTAGGCTTTGGTAGCTCAAGGTACGTCCTAGTCCTAAACCCTAACCCTAACACCCTAAACCCTACACCCCTAAACCCTAAGCCCTAAACCCCAAGCCCCTCTCTGGCGGAATCTTTGAAGTCAAACCTCGACTGGCAAGGACGGTCGAGAACCCCGGAGCTGCTAAAAAAACAGTGGGTTCTTGCTAAGGAACCTAACTTAAGCTACTATAGTAGCAAGCTCTAATAGATAATAAGGTTAAAATGTTCTGAGAGCTTGAATAAGATGGTTTCCTTTATTTTTGGTTATGATAACTTAAACAGCATGGCTTCCTTATCATGGTAACTTGAGTTAAGCTCCTTAGCAAGAACCCAAGACGCGCTTCTGCTTGGCAGAACTGTCTGGCTCGCTTTGGATTTCTCTGACTCGTAGTACCTGTGACTGGCGAGTTATCCTTGAGAGCCTACACACTGTCCACCGTAAGTGGGCATAGTGTAGGGGCCTTAGCAATAAGAATGCTGTTTCGGCGTGATTGTGGTATACTCTCACTCTAACATAACGGAGTAGTATCACGAATGTTGTAAGCTTCCGTTTCAATGAGCTAAACCCTAAACCCTAAACCCCTAAACCCTAAACCCCCAGTCTTGAAAAGCAAAGTCCCTAACTGCCCGAAACCCCAAGTGCTAGGGCCCTTGGGCCGAGAAGACCTGAGATTAAAGCTGCCGATATTCGGGTTTAGGGCTTAGGGTCTAGGGTTCAGGGTTTGGGGTTCAGGGTTGGGGGTCCAAGTTTTAGGGTTTAGGGTAGAATACGCGAAACCGCGCAGCCACAAGCCGGTGGAAAACTCAAGTTGGCAAAGTGCGGCCCGTCCCACTGAATCGACGGCTTTGCGCATCCTTCAGATTCACGAACTGCTCTGCCCGGGGAATCAGCCTCGGGCTTGGGCGCTGAACGGCTTCGGCGTTTAGGGTCTAGGGCTTAGGGGGCGTAAAGGCTTTGGGGTTTAAAGAGTCTGCGGCTTAAACTGCGCATGGGATAAAGGGTTTAGGGCTTACAGGATCTAAGCTTTCAAGGGGAGGGCTATTTGTGGGCTTTGTGCGCTCTTTCAGTACAGAACATTCCTCAAACGTTAAACCCCCAAACCCATAAATCCCTAACCCCTAAACCCCTGCACCCTAAACCCGACAGCCAAGATCCTGTCCCTGAACCCGTGGAAGCTTGAAGCGAAACAAGCGGCGATGGCAATTTCAGCTCCTTCTGATCGAAGATGTCGGTAACCTTAGCACGGACTCCTAAACCGTAAACCCTAAACCCTAAGCCCTAAACCGCAGGTATGGGTCCTCATCCCGAACTCGCTTACCAAGCAGAGTTCGACGTGAGGGCCCAATAATTAGAATAGGGCCCTGAAGTAGAGGCTTCATCGTGTAAGCAACAAGGAGCAAGGAACCCTAAGGAATAGCATTATACTCTGTGGTCAAGCTTCTATATTCGGGCCTGTAAAGCGAAATTTTGGGCTTTCGGGGGCGTTGCGGCTTAGGGCTTCAAGGTTTCATCCTGCAAGGATCGTAAACCGTGAACCCCTAAACCCTAAACCCTACAACCCCTAGACCCTAAGCCGCCTAAGCCCCCTTTTGCCGGTTTAGGGTTTAGGGTTTAAGGTTTAGGGTTTAAGGTTTAGGGTTTAGGGTAAACCCTACCGGTTCTCCTGCGAAGGAAGTTGCTCAGAGTAAAGCGTTTTCCTGTAGCCCAGAAGCGTAACCTTTCCAAAGAGCTATATACGAAAAGGAACCTTGAAAAGGGCTCGACATTTTCGGCTACAGGTAGAGCTTAGGGCTCATATGGGGCCACAGATCAGCGGGTATGGAAGCATTCTTTTGTGGCGCCTGCTTTCGGAGTCATAGTTTGAACACACTTGGGGTTCCAGAAAAAGGGAGATATGGTCCCTGTATTGACGACCCTACTCATACTTAGGGTCCCTTCTGATTCCGAAACTCTTACTTCTTATTCATCCTATCTATCCTTGTAGCTGCCTTAATGATGGTAATACTCGGGTACAATATACAGCATGTTTACAGTCTGGAGTATTCGTATATGGGTACACCGTAGAGACCTAAAACCCTACAACGCAGTACATGCATAGCCTGGTGTGCCAACAATTTGGCACGCCATCAACCCTAAACCCTACAATATGGTATCCATATAGTAATAGTTACCTAAACCCTGAAAGGTAATGGTAACTAGACTAACTAGACTACTCAGGCTTCATTAGGGCAGCCACAGATGGGACGAATCGCGGGTCCATGAAGCATCGAAAGGGGAAGCTGAGACGAATCTTTGGGGTTTGGGCTTGGGGGGTTTAGGATTTTGGGGCTTTTGGTTCAGGGCTTTCTAGGATTTCCAGTTCTGGGTTTCGCGTTTACCCCCGGGTTTAGGATGTTGGGTTTTGGGTTCAGGGTTCAGGATTTAGAGTTCTGGGTTTGGGGTTTTAGCCGTATATGAGGGAAAGAGAACATCTACAGGGCTAGGGTGTGGTGGCAGTGAAATGTGCCAGCCATTGCCATATGTTATACTATGTTATCTTATGCTATGCTATATGGTAATGAACTATATATATATATATATATTATATCAGTTTATATTATTCAACATTTGTTAATATTATGTATATTTGTTTTTTAGATTATATCAGCTCGGACAGGGCACTCTGGTGCCCTTCTCGCTCAAGGCTTCGATCGTTTGAACGATCCTTGGCGGTGCTTAGTTCTGGGACAGATTCTTTGTTTCGCGGGGCCTTTTCCATGCAGGTGCTTGGAATTCCTTTGAAGCCAGGCACGGGGCCCACATGGCAGGGTGTTCATGACCGATTGGGATCAGTGCAACATCGACGACATCTTGGGTGCCTGTGACCCATGTAAACTAGACACCAAGCCAGCAGAACTTCGGACACATCTTGGGCTTCGGGCACGTGTTCCTGTTCAATTGCGGCCCGAGCTCAGTAAGCCCACCGTCTTCAGATACTCGCACAAGGGACCACCCCAGCGAAGAACCAACCAGCAGAATTCGGCAGCATCGATGGAGACATAGTTGCCTTGGAACGGTACTGTCTTTTGAAAGGCAAAGAACGTCCTGGACTTATACGGGCCTTTTTGGGAAGCGGGTTCAGGAAGACTTTCGCGCGTCGGTCAAACGGAGGCCTGCGTAACTGCTTTGGCCTCCATGTCCTTAACTAAACCCTAAATCCGAAACTCTTGAGTCCGGGCGGTCGACATGAATCAGGTCTTTACTTTTTACTGTAAACAGGACACAACAAGCTGGGAATCCGGCACATCTTCTATACCTGCTTCCTGCAACGTCGACAAGGGGAACCCGCGGACACTAGACTTAAGACCTATAAGCTCTACAACCCAATCCCTCAGGGTTTGGGGCTCAGCGTTTAGGCCGTCACGATGACAAGTTCAACACGCCGACGCAAGGTTGATCTGAAACCCACAAGATGATCACTAGCAGAACCAGCTCAGCCACAACAGCACAACAAGCCACCGCAACTTGTCAAAAAGACAATAGATACAAACACCACCAACTAACTACCACGGCTACGAATGCAGTGTTGCGACTAGCGCACGTACTTCATCGTACTTCGACGCGAAATCCAAACCCTAAGCCATATGTACACACTGAAGTCAACCATCGAAACTCCACTTTTGGAGGCCTCAAAAGGCCGGTAGGACTCAGAAACCCTAAACCCTAAACCCTCAAAGGGTGGGACGAAGGCCGGTAGGACTCAGAATCCCTCTTTGCAAAAAAAAGGGACTCGTATTTGTCATTACCCCAGCTACCTTCATCCCAGCCTTGGAGCCCCTAAAAAACGGACCCTGAGTTTAGGGCCCTAAAGGCCCCAAGTAAGACCTTAAACTCCTAAGGGCCCTAAGCCCTGAGACCCTAAACCAAAGCAGCCTGAGACCCTATACCCCTAAGACCCTAAACTCAAAGACCCCAAAGGCCCTAAACCCAAACACCCTAAGACCCCAAAGGACCCTATAACCTACACCCCCTAAGACCCTAAAGGCCCTAAACTCCTTTTCCCTAAACCCTACACCCAAAGACCCTAAAGCCTGCAAACCCTAAACCCAAAGACCCTAAACCCCCGAAGTCCAAGTTACAAGCGCCAAAGCCCGCGCCGCTAAGCCGGCCCACATGGGTCCATTCGACCCAAAGAGCTGGCACGGAAATGACCTTTGTTAGGGGTTTAGGGGGTTTTAGGGTTTAGGGGGTTTAGGGTTTAGGGTTTAGGGGTTTAGGGTTGAAGGCTTAACGGTGTAGGGTTTAGGGGGGTTAAGGGTTTGGGGGGCTTATGGCTTGGGATATTTAGGGTCTTCGAGTCTTCGGCTTGGGGAGTTGAATGGCATTGGGGTGTTCATGCGAAGGTCTGAACGGTCTTCCCCATAGAGTCGGCAGAAGGCTTCCCACAGGGCTTGCAGAGAAAGCACTTTCGATTAGGGTTTCTATTTTCGCTTGGAGTTTGGTTTAGGGCTTCTCGGATAGACTCAGCTCCAATTCCTTACCCCGAAGGGGCCCTTCTCGACGCTCACTCTGAACCCTTAAGGCCAGTATTATCCTACAGCAGCCCTGATAGAAGCCCTCAAAAGGACCCCTTCGCGTCGGAGGCCTTAAGAACCGCAGATCAATAGATCCGACCAAGAGCCTGACAGATGCTACGCCGATGGGTCCAGGGAGGCACTTTGACCACAGGCAAGACCATCAACCTATGGTCAGCAGTAGCACCTCACCAGCCCTGAAGCCCTAGTGCGGGGGACATAATCAATGGAATCTGGTTTTGGCTGGTATTGGGGTATAAGGTTTAGGGTTTGGGGTTTAGTATGGAATATGGTTTTGGGCTATATCATGCTTGGGATATGTAAGGACTCCAAGGGAAAATCACCACTCATGCGCGTGAAGAGTTGCCCCTACACGACGTGAAATAGAGCATCTCCCCTCCCCACCCTAGACCCCCAAACCTTACTTGTCAGGTCACATCATTTTCAGCTTCAGGCTGGCAGGTGACGGAGAAGTGGCCTTTGACGTCATACCTTCAGTGTAGAACTTCGAGAAAAGCCTACCTCTTTAGGGTGCCTTATTATGATTTCCGTACATACCTTTTTAAGGGGTAGGTTGTTCTAACGTAGGGTATAGGAGTTCAGGTTCGTGCGGAACGGGCCTTGGGATCTGGGGTTCTGTTCGATGTTCAAAAGGCTATGGTTATGGGATGTAAAGGTCGGTCACACGGGCAAGCAGTCTTGTGCATTTGTACTCGCGGATTCTTGGTGAAAAGACCACCATATACACCAGTTCATCGGATTAGTATTGTCGCTGTATTCCTAAGTGATCCCTGATGCATCAATACTAAGATGTACCCCTAAGGTTAGAGAACTGAGAGTAGCGACTAAGGCTTCCATGTCATTGGTCTCTAGCTTTTAGTCAAGAGCAGTGGTGCAGGAGATACCCATGTACGATTGGCTGTTTAATACGGTTTTGATTCCCTAAACCTTAAACCCTGAACCGTGGCTCGGGGAACTCAGTCGATGTGCGGGGTTGAGAGTTGTCACCCCTAGCCAGGATCGGAGTGTCAGTGCAACAAAGGGGCCTTGACAAGGAGAATGAGGCTTGGGTGGTATGGGGTTTCTGGTTTAGGGTTTAGGGTTTAGGGTCATGCTATACGCTCCTGAAGGAGATGTTCGTTCGGATCGTTAAACCTCTAGATTAGGCCCTTGGATTCTCTAGGGCCCCTGAGGAGAGTCCGACATGCCTTGAACACGATAAAACTGAACAGGACCTCGACGATATTGGGCTCTGGGTTTAAGGGCTTCTATGATTTTATGATCCTGGGGCCGAAGAAACTCATCCTAAGGGGCAATCAGAGGGGTCATGGTGTGGCTCCTGAGGTTGAGTTGCTCGAGGGTGCCAGATTGCAGGACATAGGCAAAGCCGCCTTTGGTCCGCGGGAGGAAGACGTCTTGCCTGATGTGCCGATTTCATTTCGAGGGCTTGAAAGCTAACCCTTTGCCCTAAACCCAAGAACCTGAACTGCCCTGAACCCTCATTATGATTTTCAATGCTACGACCACTACCATGGCACGTCATCCTCAGCATCACCAACACAGCGACATAGTAACTCTAGCAATTTTCGAACAAAAGCGTACAACGACAAGGATGAATCAGACTTCTCTATTCCTGCACAGACGGCCCGGTGCTTACGACCAAACTCCATGAGCTGCGAACCCCTAGGGTATCGAGGTTACCCTAAACCCCAAACCGCAGTGGTTGGAGATGAGAGGCCCGAGTTTGCATGCGCGCTCGCACATGCAGGAGTGGCAGATGCTGGCCACCAACTCGCCATCCTTGTGGGATAAGCAGCTTTTCGAATGTAGGGTCTTGGGTTCAGAGCCCTAGGGATGTAGTATTTCATTGTGTCAGAATATATACTATTGTACTATGATATGATGTATAATATAGAATACTGATATGAAATCTCACACACGGCAGTATGTAATACCATGTTGCAACATAGAAATATACTATGTTATTTTGTTCAACAATATAGTGATTTTACAAAATAGTCAAATTGAAATTGCTTATATACTGTTCCAGGCATTACATCATATGATACGGTGTGGTATGATATGACATGACACGACATGATATGACCTGGTATGATCTCATAGTATACTTACCAGGTTGTGTCATATTATGCTATAAATTAACTATTTCTGTTATGTTATCGCATGCTGTATTGTGTTCTGTTCTGCTATAGTCTACTGCCTTTTGTTGTGCTATATAATGTCATATTTCCAAACATGAGATGAGGTCATACTAGATTATACTGTGCCGTCTTTGAGTATGTTGTGTTAAATTTCTAATATGACAATATACTAGATCATATTATACCATATTGTGTTGCAATGTCTTGTATGAACTATGTCATATAGATATTAGAATACTACCTTGTACTTCAACTTGTTCAAATTCATATGGTATATCCATAGATTGTATCGTATCATATGGTAATTCATCATAGTATGTTGGTATGTTCTGAAAACAAGCACTGAAGGATGGTATTGGCAACATTTGGTGGTTGTTCAAGCCCCTGTTAACTGTTGCTGTTACTGTCTTGCAATTACTCTCATTTGCATTCCTGGCACCATTGGCTCGATTCTACCTAGTCTCACCCTAAACCCTTAACCCGGGATCCCATATGCCATATCAGCAAAGCCTTAAACCCTATACCCAAGCCAAATCAGCCTATCAGTGTTATGTACCGAACCCCAAGCCCTAAACCTCTAAACCCTAAACCGCAAAACCCTAAAACCTTTTTCCCTAAAGCCTTACACCCTAAACCTCTAAACCCAACGTCTTCTGGCCTCGTCGCTGAAGCGCGAAGGCCAAATGCCGATGCGGAAGAGCGCTGGCCTAAACATCTCGCCGTGGAGCATCATCTTGAATCCTGGATTTCAGGACCTAAACCCTAAACCCTAATACCCTAAACCCTAATACCCTAAACCCTAAACCCCTAACCCTAACGAATCAGAAGGCCTAAGGTTTCCCTTAAGGGTCCCTTCAAGTTCCCTTTAACGGGTCTAAGGGTCCTATGAGGGCAGGCTTTAGAGGGCCTAAGGTTTAGGGTTGAGTGGTGCCACGACAGTGCCAAAGGACGCGAAAGTCTGCGCCCACCGTTTAGGGTTTAGGGTATAGGGTCTAGGGTTTGGGGCTTAGCATCGGTATATCTGGTTGACCGAAGCAAAACCTGCTGCGGAATGTTTGGAAGTTCGGCGGCTACTTGCATGTGAGCGTATAGGTTCAATAAGCATCCCAAACCCCAAAACCAAAAATTCCCTGAAGCTTAAAATTTCGTAAGCCTTAAGCATCATGCATCATGCATCCTCTTATGGTGACCTTGTTTCGCAGACAGCCAATCTTCCCGATTATCAACAGAAGGAACCACCCCCACCGTGTAACTCCAGTGAATTAACTCGCCGCCCTTAATTTTATTGCTTTTGTGGTGTGTATTCCTGCCGGTAGTTGCGATGCGAGAAACTACAACGGCAATCGTTCGTGCTGGAGTCTAAAAGTACACTGTCAACAAGTCTAGTTACTGCAGCCGAAATGAAGCCCTTTCACACCGTCACCTGCAAACTAACTCTTCTAAATCTAGCCCGTAGACTGCCGTAGACCTTTGGGTAGACTTTGGGTAATTAGTTTGGAACTTAACTCCACCCTACACCGTAAACCCTTTGGAACCCAAAAGGGAGGATGCAGGGTTAAGGGATTTAAGATTTATAGAGTCTAAACAACTGCGCGTCTTATTGCTGAGCGTGATAAACCCTCAACCCAAAGCCCTACCTAGACCCGAAACCCCTAAAGCCCTAAACCCAAAACTTTATAGCCATAGAATTAAAGCAGTCTCCTAACGCCAAGGCCATTCATACAGGACACGCTCCGGAATGTTTTTGATGAGGCCCACTTCCTGGCGCCACTCCCAGGGCTCAGGGGGTCTAATTTTTGGGGTTTATGGCTTAGCGTTAAGGGGTTTAGGGTTTACGATGTGGAAAATGCCATGGGTGCTCGCTGGTGTGTGTGTGCACACCCAGGCCGCTCGCACCTGTGCGTAGCACACAGCCCACCCAAAGACCACCCTGAGTTCAAACATTTGAGGGTTTAGTTCCAAAGTTTTCGAAGCTCCCAACAGGGGCTTTGGCATGGCCATATTCTTCCCCTGGCAGATGCGAAAGCAGCACTGGGTGGCTTTCTGTGAGTCTGCCCCTTTCTGGGTATGGCTTTCTGTGAGGCTGTGCTGGCGGGTTTTCATGCGGGCTTTCTGTAAGGCTGTCCTGGCGTGAGGCTATGCCGGCGGGTTCTCATGTGGGCTTTCTGTAAGGCTGTCCTGGCGGGGACCGGAAGAAGCAGCGGCTTTCTGTGAGCTGCGCTGGCGGGAAACCCGAAGAGCGGCCGGCTCCAACTCGTGAAGGGTTGGGGGCCGGCTCCAAATCGCAAAGGGTTGGGGGGTCACTTCCTTGTTGAAATCACGGCAAATACTCTCGGTCTCTCCTTTATACCACACGGTGGAGGTGCCGAGGTGCCGGCGGGCACGGTGCCAGTCGCCCGGCTTTACCTAGGCTCCGCGCACGCGTTCTCTGCGGCTCGCGAAGCTCGGCCGCTTCGGGCTCCGCGGTGGCGGTTGTCGAGCCCTCAGCGAAGACTTTAGGGTTCAGAGATTTAGGGTTCAGGGGCTTAGGGGTTTCAGGGTGTAGGGCTCAGACTGTCTAGGGTTCTTGTAAGGCTTTCCGGTTTTGTAGCGCCCTGTAGGGCAATAGGATGTGTTGAGGGTCTCGGCGCTTTGTAGGGCTTTATCTGGCTGCCGGGCTTTAGGACTTTTCAAGGCTGTAGAGTCTGGTAGGGCTATATTTATATGACAGCGTTTTACAGCATCAAAGGATGTCGCGGGCTTTTGTGAAGCCCCGGTGCATTTCAAGAGAACCTTTGAACCCCTGGGAAAGCTTGTGGGCTGAAGTCCTATACTCTGAGCTCTGTGAAGCTAGACTCGAAGCACTAATTAAGTTCTTCACCATAAATCGTGCACACCCACAAACCCAAAATAGAAAAACCATCAACCACCAAACCCAAAAAATACCACTAAACCCCCCCAAAGCCTTATGCAGCCTTAAGAGAAAAACTCCCGATCGGGCGCTGACGTGTTTTCGCTCCTCCTCTTCCAGGCGCATCTTGATGAGGCCGTCATGTTTGACCCTCGCTGGCGCTGGGTTTAGAAGTTTTGAGGGTTTAGGGTTTAATTTTTTAGGCTTAGGATTCGGCTGCAGATTCTTTGGAGAGAATTCAATAATAGAGGGGAAGGTTTGGGTTAGTTCGGGTGTCAAGACTGAACTCCAAAACTCCAAAACCTCTCTACACAGACGAGCAAAAGCACTCGGGGTCCTTGCAACTCCATTAGGAGTCAAGGGACCCCCTAAACCCTGAACCCTAAACCTTAACCCTAAACCCTGAAGCCCTAAACCCGCACACCAAACTGCGAGCAGCCAGCTAAACAACCGCAGCTGACCGTAGCTGCCTAGAGACACGGCTTCAGAGCAATCACACCTTTGGAGACTAAGACTTTCCGTCTCCAGAGTTGACATGGGATTCAGGGTTTAGGGTTTAGGTTTAGGGGATGTCTGCTTCGAACCTTGGGATCTCTTGCAGCTGGGAGGCGCAGACTGCACCTTCGTGAAGAGGTCGACGGAGAGATTCCGCTCCATGAAGAACCTGGGGGGCAGGCTGCGTGGGGGCGAAAGGGATTTTTGTTGCATGGTTTAGGGTTTTTGGGACAGAAGCGTCTGCTCTATCCGTTTTGGGGTGTAGAGGGCTGAGGATTTTGGGGTGTTTGGGTTGAGCAGCTGAGGGTGTGGTACAGTTTCGTCAGCCTGGTTGAGCTGAATTAACGAAGCCTACAACTCCCCCAAGCCGGAAGATTGACTCTCAAACTCCTAACCTCATCATGCAAGGATCCAGAAACTGTTCCCCTTACCGCCCTTAGAGCGCATAGGTTTTTTGAACTCTGAAAGCCTAAGCCTAGCGTCCACCCGAAAAACAATCGAACACGGTTTAGGAGGCTTCAGGCACACATGGGGGCAAAAGATCTCGGGAGGCAGGACGCCTCGGCGTTCTAGAATTTAAGGTTGACGTTTGGCTTGTAAGTCTCGGGTGTAGGGGCTGGGGCATCCGTTTCCAACTGCCGGGTTGAGGGTGCAAGGTTTCAGCTTGACAGTGAGTTTCGTTTGTGTTTCTGGGTGTTCATATCGAAGAGTCGAATCTGCAAAGAAGCGACAAGCCCGAAAGCAAAAGAAATACATCCCTTTCCTGTCGAGCTTGAAGTCCTAAACCCTGAGCCCTCGAAGTCCGAAACCCTGAACCCTAAACCTTAAATCATAAACCCCAAACCCTCAACCCTACACCTTAAATCCTATAAACCCCTAAACGCCAAAACCCCAACCCCAAACCTTAAACCCTAAACCCTGAACCCCTAAACCCCAAACCACTCAAGCCTGAACCGAACCCTAAACCCAATTCTAAGGCCTCGAGGCCTTGAGCCCGAAAGCCTCTACTCGAACCTCACCCGCGATGAGTAGACAGAATACCCGCAAGCCTCAAGCCGAAAACCCTGCAACCCAAGACCTCTATTTTATGAACCTTGGAAGAGGTTCCTATAGGGGTTACCATAAGGGTTCTCTGAGGGTTTCGGGTTTAGGGTTAAAGCTTAAGTGTGCTTGAGGAACCCTTATTAAGAAACCTTGGGGTTTTTATAAGGTTTCTTCGTGTGGATCCGGATACTTTGGTGTTATGGGACCAGGGCTTCTCAATCAGGCTCCTATGCTACAACCCTAAAGCGGGTTTAGGGTTTAAAGTTCGAAAGCCTGAATCGTGCTAAGGGTTTAGACTTCAGGTTTAGGGGCCTGAAACCCCAAACCCGAAACCCTGAACCCTAAACTCTCAAAATCCACAAACCCCCTAAACCCCCACACCCTAAAGCCCTAAAGCCCTGAAGCCCTCAAAAACCGCAAACCCTAAACCCCTGCACACTCTAAAGCCCTAAAACCCTGAAGCCCTAAACCCTAAAGAACCCCTACACCCTAAAAGCCGCAAACCCTAAAACCCCTACACCCTAAAGCCCAAAAACCCTGAAGCCCTAAACCCTGAACGCCTTTCCAACTTCGCGGTCTGCAGCAGCTCCTCTCTCCTCGCCATGCGCATCCTGGCTGTTTAGTACGGTTGATGATGATGATATATATATATATGTATATATATATATATATCCTGCATGACCGATAGTAAGGAATATACCATAATTCCCATAATTTAGGGTCCTTCAGGTAATGCAGGATTTATATCATCAACAGTACAGAGGCCTTTCTGATCAGAACAGGGTTTAGGGTTTGCGTGGGGGTTTAGGGAATGATTATAGAGTAGGATTTGGGGTTCTGATATACTTTACTGGTATCAGTGGGCATAAATATGGGCCTCGGTAAGGGTTTTAGGTCATCAGTGTAGCATAACCCACATTAGAGCGGGGAACGCTAAGGACATACAGTGGCAGCATTTAGTTATCATTCTAGCCCCTGACTTGTTGGCATGTTTGGAATCGAAAAAGGCTCCCTTCGGTCACGAGGGCTTTGGGCTGAGACCGTGTTCCTCATGGGTCTGTACCAGGATGCGATAGCCCCCAAACCCTAAATCCTAACCGTATCGACACTGATACAGAAGGTCTGACGAGCATTTCAACTACAATATCTCTCAAATCCTATTCATACCGCTGATGCTACACACCACTCATGCTGTGGAGCATCTTACAAACACCCTCATCATAGTCTTTAAATACCCCTTTTTGAACCCATGGCTGACGTTCATCACCAGTAGCAGAGTACCATTTTAGGGCTCCCCTTGACGGGTTCCTTTAAGGGGCTACTATAGTAGAGAAACCCTTTACACGAGTTCTATGATGGAGGACCCCCCTGACTAGAATAGGGTTTTGGCGTCTACGATAGTAAACTCCTCCTACAGGGCCTATAAACCCTAAACCCTAAACCAGTTATTCCGACCACTACTGTATATACATAAACTGTCTGGTCTCATTGACTTGACCCACAGTTTAGGGCTTAGGGTTTAAGAGGGCTAGAACCACAGCCCATTGTGGGAGGTTTTGGGGTCTGCAGCAATTCAGTTGAAAGCCCCATGATCTGAAAAGTCAGGACCCTATGCCTACAAAACCCACACCCTGACCCCAACCCAGCCCTAAACCCTAGACCCTAGACCCTAAACCCTAAACCCTAAACCCTAAACCCAAGACCCCAAACCCCAAACCCTAAACCCTAAACCCTAAACCCTAGACCCCAAACCCTAAACCCTAAACCCTAAACCCGCACCAGCATCCAAATCGCAAAACTCTCAGAGGCCAAGCAGCGAATTCACACTGGCGCCGATCGAGCCGATAAACGACGAGAAGCCTCTGAGAAGTGGTTCTTGCATCGAGGTTTTGAGCTCTGTTTCGAAGAGTTCAAGGCTTTCGAGGATTGCAACGTTGGAGGGAATGGCGTGGGGGGCGTGCGGGTTAGGACCCAGGGCTTAGCAGCCTTAGTCAGGTTTAGGCTGGACATGCGGCCACGGAGCATGCCATTGCCAGGAGAATCACCCAGATAGCAAAGAACCTGCGTCACAGCTGATAGTCGTGCTCTTGGTGTTTGCTCTGCGGAGATAACTCCATGAGCCTGCGAAGCTCAGCCACACAAAACATGTGCGCACTGTGTGGGGCCGGGCGTTTGGGGTTTAGAGCTCAAAATGGAGTTCCCAGAGACTCCAATATCCCTTAATTACGGAATATACCTTAAATCTTATTAGGGTTCCTATGATCATTTAGGGCATATTCCTTAATTAAGGGATATTGGAGTCTCTGGGTTTATGGCCATTTGGGGTTTAGGGTGCACCTGCCGATCTGGGCATCCCCATGGTCTACACTTGGATATGCAAGAGATGCACACGAAGGAAGAATACGTTTTGATGCTTTCTTCTAGGGTTCAGGGCTTAGGGTTGAGGGCTTAGGGTTGAGGGTTGCATTTTTTTGGAGCCTGGCTTCTAGGGTTTAGGGCCTTAGGGCTGGGGTTGTGGGCCTTTCCCAGGTGTTCGCCGGCGCGATCGGATTTGTCGATGGGGTGAACTGCGTGAGGCTCCTCCCAGCACACAGAGCTGCTTTGAGGCTCAGACGTTGCTGTGCTACAGCTACCTCAAACTCTTTTCCCTGACTGGGATCCTAATACTCCCAGAGAGCCCAATACCCCTTAATTGAGGAATATACCTTAAACTATAGGTGCCTCAATATTATGATTTAAGGTATATTCCTTAATTAAGGGGTATTGGGCTCTCTGGGCTTCCTAAGGTTTCGTGGGAGACTCTCCCCCCCTTGAACCCCTCTTCCCCCCCACAACAGAAAGTCTGCTCCAGTGCATGGCCGCGATGTATGCTGCCCAAGAGTCTGACCTCGAGGGTTTAGGGCTTAGGGCTTAGGGTTTAGGGTTCAGGTAGGAGTTTAGGGTTTAGGGTTCAGTTTAGGGGTTTAGGGTTCAGTTTACGGTTTAAGGCTTAGTTTGGGGCTTCGAGGGACGGGTAAATCCAATGTGGTCGCCCTGGCATGGGTGGACAAGCTTTTTGTCCAGGATTCTTGAATCGAAGATGCATAAATCGAGGATCCCAAACCCCATAGCCCATAATGAGCCCTAAACCCTAAAACCGCGAAGCCCTAACCCAGGAGACTTGCTTTGGGCGAAAGGATTGCAGGGCTTGGATGCCGACAACTACATGCGTTTAGGGGTTTAGGGGGTTTAGGGAGTTTAGGGTTTAGGGTAGCATCGGGGCTGTACTGTCTCTAGATATAAAGGGACTATAGAAGGGGATAATCATCTAATTGTCATTCCGACCCCTATATCACATGCAGTACCCAGTGGGTGGGCCATCGCATGTAAGCTGCAGGGGAGGAGTCTGCTCTAAACCATCTCTTGCAAAGGTATTGGCGATGCTATAACTTCTCAGATCTCCATGAAGCCTGTATTGTTTGAAGTGATGCTGAGGGGACATCTGAGGGTGTGGGCACTATCCGCTCATCTCACCGCGAAGTCCGAACCCGAAAGCCTGTGGCGCCTTGGTGGTTCCTGTCAACTTCCAATTCTGACCGCGATGGTGTTATTAGCTCTACATTTATTTACATAAACACATATCTAAATGTGTGCATATATACAAATATTCATTTATTCATGTATCTATATTTATTTGTGTATTTATTGATTTGCGTAGTTTTTTGATCTATACTGATACATTTCTACAGACCCGCAGAGAACCCCTCAAAGGTGCAAAACGAACAAATCGGCACCACCCTGCTTCTCGTCCAGCTGGGTTAGAAACTACCTGGCTCACCACCCTGCCCTTAACAGGGTTTGGAGTTCAGGTTTCTCTCTTGACACCTCCTTTCCCTTAGCCGGTTGAGGGTTTAGGGGTTTAGGGTTTATAGGGTTGAAAAATTAAGGGGATGTGCAGGGCCCCTGCACACCCTAAACCCTAATGGGATCATGTTATGATTCCCCCCTCGGTACCATCACCATGGCAATCTTCGCCAAAAGGACTGGCAAGATCCGGGGCTTATGGGATCTTAACGATGAGAATAATATGCTTTTGGTGCATATTTTCATATTATACTTTTACTTTTATATATATATAGATAGATAGATGGATGGATGGATGGATGGATGGATGGATGGATGGATAGATAGATAGATAGGGACCATGCGGGGATGGTTTTACTTTCTATTCCGACCTCTACAGTACATACACTTCACCTGCCGCGGTGCTCGTCAACATCACTCCGCTCCAGCCAATTACCTGGTTCGCTCTTACACAGTAATATAGGGGCCTAAGTCATTACCAATTCTATTTTGGGGCTCCGATAATGTACCCCAAAAGCCCTACAGTATACTAATTTGAGGCCGAAAGTAAAGTAGGGTTGTGGGTCTCGGTCTTCTTTGTACCACTAAGTGGCTCAGAACTCAAGACTTCGTGTGCAGTCTGAAAGTGGTTGGCCTTTCTTAGCTTCAGGGTTTACGGTTTAGGTTTAGGGGTTTCGGCCTGGTGATGGTTCAGAGGCAATAACTCAGAAGCAAACATGCAGGCGGCCGGGATTGCGCATGTTGCTTGGTCTATACTTACATAAGGCCTCGGGACTTTGGACGCCCCTGCTCGCTCCCGTGCCAGGAAGAATCCCGAAACTAGAGCGCTACGCCAGGAGCCTGAATATTTAAAATAAGTTGCTGGGATGCTTCGGCCGTGATATACGGACTATAAAGGGGACACTGTCAAGTTACTAAGTCTTCCGCGCCCTGTGTTATGGTGGCAGCTTCAAACATTGCAAAGCCAGAACCCAAGGAACTGACGCCACACCCGTGCGAGAGGGGAATGTTGGGATCCGGCTTGATACCAAAAATCAAGCTTGCAAAGCAGTGCGATGTTGCCGGCGTAGAGTTTATGGATGCAATTAGGGTCGAGGGCTGGGGGGCAGCAATGACAAATAAAAAACTTTCGAAGATCTCATGCTTGACGTCTTGACTCGCAGCCCAAGCACTGTCCCGCAACCGGCTGTCTTTGGACCAAACTCCAATACCGTACCTGCGTTGGCCGGAAAATCCGAGATTGCATGAGAAGATGCGTCTGTTCTAAAACGAGAGGCAGACACCTGCTTCAGATTAAGCGGGCAGTGAAATTTAGGACCCTGGAGCTCTGAACTCCGCATTCGTTTCGAATTCAGAGTCTTAGGGTTTTAGGGTTTAGGGGTTTAGGGTTTAGGGGTTTAGGGGTTTGGGGATAGGGGTTTAGGGGTTAGCGGTTTAGTAGAACCTTGAATCCGAGGCTTGAAACTTAACCAGCATCTTAAGGATGTACCATGCCAGAAGAGGGCACCAGAAGCAAGCGATCAGGTGGTTGACGGCGAGCATCAGCGCCAAGTAGGAACCTCAACTCGAAGCTTTGAAGCCTGTCAAAAGAAGCCTTAATTAGTTTTTTTGTTTTTAGCCGGGCCTTTTTCCGCCTTTGGGTTTAGGGTTTAGGGTTTAGGGAATAAGTGGAACAGAATGCTGGGGCATTCTATACAAAGTTAGATATAAAGGAATGGTATCGGTCGTGACGGAGGCCCATGTAGACAGTAGCATAGCTTGGCAGGGTTCAGGGCTCGTTCCGATGGAGCCTGGGTGCTAGGGATGATGGTTTGTTTGGGTTTAGGGTTTAGGGGTTTCGGGGTTTAGGGGTTTAGGGTTTGGGGTGTGGGGTTTAGGGGTTTAGGGGTTTAGGGTTTAGCTTTGGGGTGTAGGGTTTAGCGTTTAGGGCTTACGGCTTCTTGCTGGGTGAGCCCTGTTCAAGCAGTTACCAAAAAAGACCTTTCCAGCCTCACTTCAAGACCTGGGCCGAAGTTGCCCATGCTTTTCTAGAACTTAGGGGCCGAGTACCTTAGCCCCAAAAAAGGGTTAACCTTTTGAGTTATAATAGGTTTATAAGCCCCAAGAGGTTAAAGGTTACCGACTCAGCCCCCAAGAGAAGCGTTCTGAGCCCCAAGACACCAGCAACAATACCAAGGACCTAAACCCTAACCCTAACCCAAAGCCTTCTAGAATTATCCTTAAAACCCTACAAACCCTAATCTAAACCTTAAACCCCAAAGCCCCAAATTCCGACACGAAGGATACCTGAATAGGTTTTGTGACTTCCGGGCTTCAGAGCCTCACCAGACCGCTGCCTTCAAAAGCTCTGGGCACTTGTGAAGATTCAGGGTAGGGTTTAGGGTTTAGGGTTTAAGGCTTAGGGTTTAGGGTTTAGCATTTAGGGTTTGCCGGGGCGATTTAGGATACTGATTTCCGTAGATTCCGTAGAATATGCATTTGAAGGTTTGAGTTCCAAGAAATGAAATCAGAAAAGCAAATTACCTACTGAAGCTTGTTCACTGTGGCTTGAGGCACCGTGATTCAGAACTCATATCGGATACTGTGACCGAAGATACCGTGATAGATACAGATATAAGGACGCTGTATAGTGTTACCATTGCGTCTCAAACTAATTAGCTCCTCTCGCCCAGGACCAAACCCCAAACCCAAAACCCTATTTTCTCTTCAAAAGGACCCAGCCGGCAACTCCCACGAAAAGTTCCAGCAAATCACGATTTGTAGTATAGAGGCCTTCATCAATCAGTAGAGAGTTCTGTCTCGGGGCATATACCTTAGGACTGCCCAAGAATCTGGACCTGCAGCTGGGCACATGAACCTAAACCTCAAGTACCACCTAAACCCGAAGCTCCAAATTGCCTACCAGAAGCCCGAAAGTTGGAACATCACTATCCTCATGCTCATACGCTTCGTTTCGAATAAAGAAAATCCAACACTAACCCTCCTTAACGCATGTTCCAACTTTACGGGTTCTGCCGTAGGATAGCTCAGCAGCCAAGCTTTAAGGCCATCATGCCGTAAGCAGAGAGAAAATAGTTGGCAACCAGCATGAACCTGGCTAGGGTTTAGGGTTTAGGGTTTATTGCGGGCCCTTTTCGAACTGCAGGTTAGTAGCCGAAACTGCCTACCGGGAGGAGCCTGGGGAACAGTTGGGCCTCCGACAGAAAGAACCACACTAAAGCTCATAGGTTTAGGGTTTAGGGATGTTTAGGGCTTTTAAGGCCAAATACATCCTAGGTCGAACCCGAACCTTCAAAAACCAACGTCGGAAGCGCCGAGGGCTCAGGGTATTTTTGGAAAGATTCTCCACGGCTTGGCAGTAAAAAGAGGTTGAAAGACGGTTTCGGGTAGGTCGCTGCCGGGGCTTTCCTGAAGGCTTTGAAAGTTCCTAAACCCTAAACCCCTAAACCCTCAACCCCTAGAAAAAAACGGTGTTTTGGGGGAGTATATGTTGCAGTTCCGCAGAGTTCTCATTCAGGTCAGGAGCCCTACCCCCCGAGTGCTTGAAGACTTGGCCTCTGCTAAGGCGGCTCTCCATTGGTGTCCCGCATCCTTATTACTATTAGGATTATCATTACTATGACTATTATTATGATGATTAATACTATGTTTATTATTACTTTTATCATTATTACTATTATTATTACTATCATTATTATTTCTATTGTTCTGACTATTGTTATGATGATTAGCACGGAACTTTACCAGAGAAGCCCCTAAAACCCTGAGCCCCAAAGCCCCTAAAGCCACAGGACCCTGAACCCTAAACCCTAAATCCTAGACCCTAAGCCCAAAACCCTAAACCCTAAACCCTAAACAGGACCCTGAACCATCGGAAAATGCCCGACGCCCCGGCAAGTCCGGCCCTGGTTTTAGGGCTCGGAAGCTTCCAGTAGGGGGCCCTTGGGGGCTGTCCTTAGTAGTTGAACCTTTGGGGTGGTCGGTTTAGGGTTTAGGGTTTAGGCTTTGGGTTTAGGAATTAGGGTTTAGGGTTTAGGGGTTTGGAGCTGTTTCCGGAGCCCAAACCCGAAACTTAGTCGCCAAGTTCAGAAAGACCCCAAAATGGAAACTTTCAGTTCTAGAGGGGATGTTATTTTCTTAAAAAGTGTAAAGTGCGCTCACTCAGCTATGGAGGAAGCCGTGAACCAGAAACCCTAAACCCCTAACAACCCTAAACCCTAAAATCCCGAAAACTCCTACAACCCTAAACCCTAAAAACATAAACCCTAAACCCCGAAACCCTAAAAACCCTAAACTCTAAACCCCAAAAGCCAGGATTCATGAGATCCCCGGCTTCGCAACCATCAACTCTTGACCCCTTGGAATAGGGTTTAGGGGTTTGGGGTGTTAGGGGTTTGGGGTTTTAGGGTTTTGGGTTCAAGGTTTAGGGGTTTAGGGTTGAGGGTTTAGGAAGATCTTGTTCAAAGGATCCCTCCAGGACGTTTACTAAGGATTGCAGGCTTCAGGGTTTAGAGGCTGAACCTTTGGGGGGCTTGGGGTGGAGAGGTTAAGGTTTTGGTGCCTCTTCTAAACTCCTGCAAATCACACGCTTGATGCAACATCCCTTGATGCAACATCCTCTCCAACTGCAGATAGCGAGCTCGCGTTCCAGCTTCGCGACGCGCAGGAGCCGTATCAGCCGAACCATGCGGAGGCCGCGCACGAAACGGCCTGATTGGAGCATCGAAGAGCCTAAACCCTGAACCCTAAAGCCTCGAAATTCCAGGGTGAATAATTATGACACTTCTTCCGGCAGCAGATGTCGCAGAAATGCAGAACTGCAGGTCCAGGACCCCAAACCCAAGACCCAAACCCAAAGTCCTGAACCTTAAAGCCCAAACCCCGCCGGAGCTCGCGCAACACTAATCCCTGGCACCTTCTTGGAGTTTCATGTATCGGATTGAAGTAACCGTTCTTGTTTGTTTAGAGCCCTTTAGAGTAACCCTACACCCCTCATAGTGAACCCTAAACCCTAAACCTAAACCCTAAACCCTAAACCCCTCATAGTGAAGCCTCAAAGGAAACCCTCGTGCAGGCCTGATCGGTAGAGCGGATTGGTTGTTGAGGCCTGTCCAGGTTCTTCAAGCAAAGGGGGAGGGGGGTTCGGCCTTCCTGGGTGTAGGGTTAAGAGTGGAGAGTTTGGGGGTCCAGGGCACAGTGGTGTAGGGGCCCAGGGGAGTACTATGAGGGCTGTAGGAGCTAGAGTAGAGCGCCGGGTTTCTGCTTTCATTCTGGTTTTTCGGAGCCTTTCCGAAATAAAGCTTCGGAGATCAAGGCTTGTAGGCCTTTCGGGTAACCTACAGCGTTTGGGCACGGCCGGAAAGTGCCTTAGAGCTTGGGGCATTTACAGTGGATCGCCACGGGCTTTGGGATTGCGAAATTAAGGCCAGGAGTTGGGTGTGGGATTTTCCTAAACCTTGATCCTGAAGCTCTAAAGAAAACACTGATCTAGCGACTCGCACCAAAACCCCCTGAACAGACTTCCATAGTATGGCTCTTTTTAAGGAACCCGGAGGAATATAGCACGGGCAAATAAAAAAGGCCCCTTTCTTCGACCTTGCAAGTCTTGAACTCGGCTTGCTCCCGCGCCTGGGTCAGGACAATGACGACTGTATCCACCAGGATTACGGCGAGATCGGCCTTGCTCAACGGTGACTTCCAGCTGCGAAAGCTTCTAAAAAGGTGATGAGTGTTTGGGGTTGGGGGCAATAGTGCAATCTCAGCCTTGATACCACTGTGAACAGGCACAATGACGCGGGTTCTCCGCCAAGGTACGGTAACTGACATATAGATGGAAACTCACTGTCCTCGTGCGCTGAAAGCAAATGCAAATGCCAACCTACTGGGGTGTACAGCAATCGGATGCTCAAGGGATGTCCTTTAGTATCAAAGATCCGCCCCGAGGTCGCAGCTAGTAGCCAGGAACGGAGATAGATCTTGAACAGCTTCCGGGGCCTTCGCAGTAGCAAAAAGGCTTCCAGCTGTTGAGACGTTTTCCGTGCGGTTAGAGTTGCTCCACCATCCGGGTGCCCAGGAATCACAAAACCGATTCGCCCGATACGCAGATGCACAGATTTCCAGGCACGGACAAACGCACGTGCATTCGATTCTGTACTTGTACACAATCAGGCATGTACGTAGGTACACACACAAAAGCTCTATATCTACCTATCCGTCTACCCATCTATCCATCGATCAGTCCAGTCAATCAGTCGAGCTCTCTATCTGTCTATCTATCTATCCATCTATCTATCTATCTATCTGTCTCACTAGCTATCTGGTTCTAGCTATGTATCGATCTATCCATCTATCTATCCGTCTATCTTTAAATCCCTTATGTACATACATATGCACACACATACAGTTAGTGTATATATATATAAACTATTTGTATATAGATATTTATATCTATATATATATCACAATATGCATATGCATATGCATACATACATACATACATACATACATACATACAGACATACAGGCATACAGACATACAGATGTACAGACATACAGACATACAGACATACAGGCAGGCAGACAGGCAGGCAGGCAGACAGACAGGCAGCCGGACCGCCAGACAGGCACGCATGCATGTGTGTGTGTGTGTGAACGTATGTATATATACATATATATATACATACATATAGATTCTCAGGCATGTTTGCATCTACGCTGTGCCGAAGGTCCTTTTTTGGCATTTACTGTAGCACCCAGAGTAGACTCCAAACCCGCCAAAGAGATCAGGGTTTAGGGTTTGGGGTTTAGGGTTAAGGGTTTAGGGTTTGGGTACTGGTGCACGCGGGCCTTGGAAAACTCCAAAGATTTCAAAGAGCTCAACAAGCCCAGTGCTTCTTGAGGTATTTCATGCTAACTGCAGACTACCGCTCCTGGGTTTCGGAATTTGGAGCAATCCAACTCCGCGAAATGCTCAGCTGATGGTCCCGCTGTTTCTTTGGCCGATCGGGTTGGTTCAGGGCCGTGAAAGTTTAGTGCTTATGGTTGTCAGATGCTTGTGGTGTATTTAAGGGGGGTGTGATACCTGCTTGCCGCCTTTTGCCTGACAACTCAGAGAATCAACACGGCTCCTGCCTCATCTCTATCGCACCACCAACCTTTCAACAGCTTCGGTGGATGCACTCTGGACCCACAAACACTAAACCCTGAAAGCCCCAAAAGCCCTAAAATCCCCAAAATCCGTAAGATCCCTAAACTCCTAACTCAGTAGTCGAGACTGCCAAGAACGAAAGAACTCTCCCCGCCCCTGTTGTGGCTATGAACCTGAACTCACATGCCAACGAGAGCAAAGAAGGGGTCCATGTGAAGTGAGGGCCAGTAGTAAGGAAAGTGCATCAGAATGCAAGGGCTTGGGTGACTTTCGTTTTTTCCGGATCCAGGGCTTAGGGTTTTGGGGTATGTCGGGGGGGGGGGGTAAGGCAGTATGCAGCATCAATATTTGGGGCTTAGCAAGGCTTCGTAGGTTTCGGATTGCGGCATGGAAGGTGATAGGATTTACATGTAAGGCCTGAAGCTGGGAGGCTTACTTCGGAGACTTGAGTGTCCGGATTCCGGATAAAAGAAACACTACTCGAAGCAGCAACTACCAGTAGTAATGCCACATCTCCATGTGGGTAGTTTTCTAAATTAGGGCCCCTTTTAGGTCCCCTATGCAGTACCCTTATAAACAGGACCCCCAAAGGGACCCTACTTTAGAGAACTACCCATGTGCTACTGTATACTCTCAAAGCCATGATGAACGATTGCTCTGAGCAGCCTACTCTCCACATGCTACCCAACACAGAAACATATTGCAAATCAGGCTGGCATGTGACGCTCGCTGCAAGATGTACCCTTCTCAAGATGTGTCTACTTCAATGATGGCTACAAAGCACAGGATCTTGAAACCCAATTTTCTTCGGAGATCATCACCCAGTGATGTTGCGCACCTGAACGCCAAAGACGAAATGAAGCGGCACCTCAGTTGCCGCTAAGCGCTTCCTCTCATGTTTGCGGTTGATAGCACTATCTCACGTCTGCTATGTCGCTTCGTTCTAATCTGGCCTCGATTGTTCATGCCGCTGCTTTCGTTAGTGTTGCGACGATCACTATTGCTGCAAGCCACGATAAGACGTGTTTCATGTCTTGGGACGGCGGATGTAGAAAAGTCGGCATTCCTTTCTGAAGGTAGGCAGTTCGGTTTTCGTGCTTCTGAGACCGCGGGCTTGTGGAAGATCACGCTGTACGGAGCAGTCCACAACCGAGTTAGGACAACCCTAAACCCCAAACCCCAATCCCTAACCCCAAACCCTAAACCGTAATCCCCAAACCCTAAACCCTAAACCCTAAATCCCAAGCCCTAAACCCAAAACCCCAAACCCAAACCCCAAACCCTAAACCGTAATCACCCCTCTCGCTCTGAAAGGCCGGAGCCCTCAGTCACGGAAAGAGCGGGCTTTAGGGTTGGGGGCTTCTTGGGTTTAGATAGGGTTTAGGGTTTAGGGTTTAGGGAAGTTTAGGGTGTAGGGTGGGAGTCTAGGCAGCTTCGAAGAGCATAGAACTCTGCGGTCCAGCATCGTCCAGGACCCAGTAGACAAAAGAGACGAGCGTAATCGTGTTGATTGTGTTCTCGAGCGCCTGCAACATCGCAACAAGAGTGGCGAGACTACTAACCAGAAATGACACTGATAATCTGAGAAATACAGTATTAAAAAGAAATCTGTATTTATCAGTTGTCAAGAATGAACAAACAGAAGCAATCACAAGTTTCATTAAACTTTATCAAGCGGACTACGCCTTCCTAAAGCATTGCATTCGCTAACAACAGGCAGATGTAGGGTTTAGGGTTGGGGTTTAGGGCTAGGTCACGAAAACGGTATGCAGCACAAGGTACACCATCAAGGCTCACTCAAAGATGTTTCTGAGACACGCTCATACACCGCACTCTGAATGCAACTGCACTCTAAGCTGACTGCAACTGTTCCCCAAACCGAACCTCTGAAACCCTGAATCCAATAGAACCCGGACCTGAAACCCTCAACCCTCAACCATAACAACTTGCGGGTTTAGGCCTCGGTGAGATGAAAATTGTTGGTTCATGTAACGCATGTCGGGAAATGGAATTATGAATAATGTGAGCAGCAACACTGGTGGTAGTAGCAATACTAGTAGTAGTAGTAGTAGTAGTAGTAGCAGCAGCAGCAGCAGCTGGAGTAGGAGTAGGAGTAGGAGGAGTAGGAGTAGGAGTAGGGGTAGGAGTAGGAGTAGGAGTAGGAGTAGGAGTAGGAGTAGGAGTAGGAGTAGTAGTAGTAGTAGTAGTAGTAGTACCGCTGGTTCCAGGAGCTGCCTCCCTGCAGCT
>CAJNJA010045975.1:0-26606 GCA_905231915.1 Symbiodinium necroappetens | reverse complement strand
GTATTAGGGTTTATGGGTTTAGGGGTTTAAGGTTTAGGGTTTTAGGGGTTTAGGGTTTAGGGTTTAGGGTTTTAGGGGTTTAGGGTTTAGGGTTTAGTAGTTTAGGGGTTTAGGGTTTAGGGTTTTAGTAGTTTAGGGGTTTAGGGTTTAGGGTTTAGGGTTTAGGGGTTTAGGGGTTTAGGGTTTAGGGAGACCCCTTGAAGAGGACCCTTCTTAACCCTACTTCTGGTTCTCTTAAATGCCTGAGAGCATCTATGGGTCTATGTCCCCAGGTCCCCCCAATCCTAATTTCAAAGTTTGTGGGTTGTGGATTCCCTATACATTACTCTTAAAGTCTTAAGGATTGAGGCTTTCGGGCTTCTACTATAAGTCTATAACGTTACTTTTATTGGGTTTCCAACTTTGGGCTTCTACTATAAGTCTATAACGGTACTATAACGTTACTTTTACGGATTGAGGCTATTGCGGTTCAACTTTTGGGCTTCTACAGTAAGCCGTGCCTCCAGGTAAGGGCTGGATCTTGTGGTTAGGCTTTGTGGGTGCAGGACGTAAGATGGGATTTCACAGAACCCCAAACCGCTAAACCCCAAACCCGAAACCAACAAACCCTAAATCATGAAACCCAAAAATCACTGAGCCCCTGAAGTGTGTATGAACTCCTATAGATCTCTTATAAGTTCCTACGGATTTCTTGGGATTTTGAGGGTACCTCCGAGCTAGAGCCTTGGCTTTGCTGTCCTCAATGCATTGGGCCGGTGGTTCAGTGTTCAGGGACGGGGATCTGCAATGTTGTTTGACTTGTTTAGGGTTTAGGGTTTAGTAAGGGTTCAGGGTTTGGGGTTTAGTAAGGGTTCAGGGTTTAGGGTTTAGTAAGGGTTCAGGGTTTGGGGTTTAGGGTTCAGGGTTATGGGTTTAGGGTTTTGGGTTCAGGGTTAAGGGTTTTGGGTTATGGGTTTAGGGTTTAGGGTTAAGGGTTAAGGGTATATTAATTTGATGAGACAGAACTGTGCCGCCAAGACCAGAATCAGCCACGATGCGGACGGCTGTAGACGCTGGCCCCAGATCCACACAAAAGCCCCAGATGATGGTCTACATATGGGCCGTTTTCTAAATTAGGGTCCCCTTTAGGGTCTTTTGTATAAGGGTGCCGTACTTTATTGGGACCTAAAGAAGGGACCCTTATTTAGAGAACTACCCATGTTGGTCTTTGGGATTGAGCCCCATACCCAAGGCCCCAAGGCCTCACCGAGCTCACATAGAATTGCCCTGGTAGGATGACTTCATCTGGGCTTACTTGGAGGTTCATGGGTAGTTATAAGTTATAAATGGGGTTATAAGTAGGGCAACTATACATATTAGGGGACTTACAACCCCACTTATAACTTCCCATGAACCTCCAAGTATGGGTCTAGGATTTTCGGCTTAAGGCCTTAGGATTCGTGCTTTCCTGGCACATGCACCTATGGGCTCAAGCCCAAACCTGGTTTTCCTGCTAGGGCGTAGAAAGGTAAGCAGAAAAATGCGTACAATGGCCCAGGCCTGACGCGTTCGTTAGGGTTGTAGTATCTTGGGCTCCATAGTAAATTCCTTTTTGGGATTACCTTATCGGATCCTAAATACAAACCCACAAAAAGGAACCACTATGCACCCTATGGGTAGATCCATATGGTATAAGTATAAGGCGAGGTTGTTGAAGAATGTTTGAGCTGCAGGTTCCAAGATCCTGGAAAGATATGAGAGCAACCTTTGCGTGATCATTGCAGACATCATGCTAACTTAGGGGTAGTTCTCTAAATTAGGGTCCCTTTTAGGATCCTTTTTATAAGGGTGCCGTACTATATAGGATAGCGGACCCCAAAAAGGGATCCTAATTCAGAGAACTCCCCATAGGGTCTTGGAGAAGGGATTGGGTTTTGGGTCGTATCATACTATCGTTTTGTGGCCAAAAAGAGGCTATCATGACCGTAGTTTCATCTTCACGTAGCATGGGCCGAAGGGTGGACACTGACCTAACCCGTAGGGCCGTTGCAGGCTGAGCATATTTGTAAACCCGATCCGCTTAGTAAGAACATCAATGATTACCACGCAGACTGCCTTTTTCTTGTGATTTCTGCTTTGATTTGAGCAGAGCCCGAAGTCTTGATCACACACACCTGGAGCTTCAGCGTTTGGGAGGGTTTTGGGGTTGAAGACTTTTGTCTTGTGGTATCCGAAGCGAGAGTCTTGCACCGTTTTGTAGATTGATGTTTGTAGTTTTAGAGCTGCACTTCGCTGGCCAATCAGCAGAAGACCGATTTCAGCTGTTCGCCTGGTTCGAAGTCGACTTCCGCGGTAACATTAATAGTATCAGCAACCGTGTCGCATGTCGCGCAGAGCCGCGTGTCTGCCATGAACCGAAATTGATATGATGCCTCTCCTAGACGACCTGCCTTGCACCTGCCGAATGCATTTCTGACGACTACCTATCTCCGAAGGCGTTTTAAAGGGAATACAGTATAGGGTTTAGGGCATGTACATGTGGTATCGCTACGTAGTGCACAGTGTAGTGTCTTTCGAAGCCTTTATATTACCCTAAACCCAAAACCCCATCGGCTTGAGCCACGTGCTTACTACCCCCCAGTTGGCTTTCCTTCGATGGTGGAGGTTGGAGGGTTAGGTAGGTTGCTTATAGTGCAGTACAACTCAGATCTTGGAGATTGTGGCTAGTGTAATGTTTGGGTTCGCATTCGCAAGTTTGCCGGTTCGAGAATCGTCTCTCACTTCGACTAGTTCTGAACCACTGTGGCAATTCGGTGCATAAGATGCATATATGACTGTTCTTCTCGAGACCGCAGTTGCCCCCAAAAACTATCGACAACAAGCATTGTTGATGCACGGCGCCGAAAGTAGCCGAAATAAAATGCTTCTTGGGGATAGTCCGCTTGCCGAACCCAGCCGAGATTGACCCAAACCTAAACAACCAGCCGAATCGCAGCAACAGCACAGAAAAGGAAACGGAATACGGAATGGATCTTGCTCAGAACTTGAGTGCCCAAATCCAAAGCTGACCCCTATAGATGCCCTAGACCGTGCAGACTATGCTCTGAACCTGAACCTTGAACGCTCCTCCCTGAGCGTTGCAGAGCACCGTTCAGCCCAGGTGGGATGCTCTACTTGATCATCTGCATGCTGCAAGTAAAGCATTCACTGCCGTCATTGAGCAACGATTCCCTCCGGCCCAAGCCATCCGACCAGCACTGGACGGGGGGTACTTGCGAAGTGGTGTTTCGTAGCTTCGGAGACGTGGAAGTTGCTACCTAAACCCTGAACCCCTAATTTGCGCAAGCGTAGGCGTAAATTGCGCACGACCGTATGAGCCTCAGATGTAAACCTCATTCTGGAACCCTAAACCTTAAGCCTTAAACCCTAAGCCCTACCCTTAAACCGAAAGCCCTATATCATATATCTCAAACCTTCACTCCGATCGCAGAATTTGGAGCCCGGGGCATGAGAGGCTCTGGTAAAGTCGGAACCTAAATAATTCCCAATGTGGGGTGCAAGGGCCAGGATGTCTTAATCAGGCTCCTACATTCTACCCCCATTTAACCACTCTATACTCTATACCATTTGGAAGGTTTCAAGGCTCACAGCATTATTTGGCTCGTCCTTTGCGAAACCCTAAAACCTAAACCCTAAACCCCTAAGCCCTAAACCCTAAGCCCCCTAAGGCCCTAAACCCTAAACCTCTAAAAACCCCTAAAAACCCCTAAAAACCCCTAAACCCTAAACCATGTTCAAAGTCCATGCTAGGACTCAGTGGCAGCATCCGTCAGGGTTTCGGCTTCAGGCTTCCGGTCCTAGGCTTTGCCCTGAACCCCAAATCATTAATTTAGGGTTTAGGGTTTAGGGTTTAGGGGTTTAGGGTTTAGGGTTTTAGGGTTTAGGGTTTAGGGGTTTAGGGTTTAGGGGTTTAGGGTTTAGGATATCTTTAGTGCTAAGTTCTAAGTGACAGAGGATTTCCGACACACAGCTCATGGATCAAGGCTCATGTCTTGTCGCTGAGAGGTCTCCGTAGGAGACTTGCAACCTGCTTGAGCGATCACGAGTTGAGGCCCGGAGTACTGTTTCCCAGCGCGTCTGCCTGCGAAAAGTCCCTTTAGAAGACGAGGTGTCGGATAAACATTAAGGCCTAAATCTACCCAATACGCACTACAGGAAATTTGTTGTGGTTGTGTGTGTGTGTGTCTTTAAGTGCTGCTTTTCCCTAGGGCTCCAGTTACCTAAATAGTTGGTTGCTGGGGTACATAATATATTAGTATATGGTTAGTAACCCACTATTTAGGTAACTGGAGCCCTAGGGTTTTGTAAGGAGCAATTGGCTCTTTGGTTCTCGGGAATTCTGCAAGCGGATTGGTCGTCATTGCAGTGTGAAGGATGCCGCCATTACCCGGTGTGCTTCAGTGCTTGTCTCTTTCGCATTGCAGTCGACATTTCGGGTTCTGAAACCCTTAGCCCTGAAGATTGCGCATCGCGAACAGATTTTTGCAAGGTCTTCGAATCGATGGTTTGTGTTTGCTAGTTGAGGCTGTGAGTTTTAGGAATCGAAAGTATTGTAGATGATGCCCGACACACCGACGCCCAGATTGGGTTTCAGAAGGCAAGGAACGTCAAAAAAAGCAGCAGATCAGTAGATCTTTATCTCGGGAGACGGCACAGTGCAACCCCTACGTTATATCCCTTCTGCCCTAAACCTCTACCAATAGGCCCCTAAGAAGTTCCTTTTTATGGTTTGTATTTAGAATCCTAAAAGGTAATCCCAAAAGGGAACTACTTAGGTAAACCCTATGCAGAACCTAAACCTCCACCAACTCAGGACGTCATCTCTCTTCTCCGCGAGTTCCATCATAAGCGAAGCTTGGCCGATTTTGCTACCGAACCTCGAAGCCTGAGCCGCTAAGGGGAGCACACCCAACGAGGCCGATCTTGAAAACTATGTACGTTGAGCAGTTCAGGATTTAGGGTGAGGTTAGGGAGAGAAGTCTGATGGAGCATCAAAATCCGAAATGTTAATGTGCTTAGCTTAAGAACCCCGAACAAGAAGCCATCAGTCGCCGCAGTGTAGTTGGACCCGTCCAGCAACATCTCATGTAAGACTTTTAGCCCCATAGTGCAACAAGAAGCAGAGCTGAACTGCTCCTTTAAACACCCTGTGCGGAATTTCAGCGAAAAGTATGTACTTGATGTTGCTACCTTATTAACAGGAGGTTGTAGAGAGATGTATCAGAGCAAGCAGTCTGTAGTTTTCTCAGCGAAAGCCGACTTTACATTTTTTCAAGGCTAGGAACAAGTAGTGTTCATTCACGTGCTTAGGCTCAGGACGGCTTTCTTGATGAATCTGGGGCTTCCTTGCCTGGCACTACTAGGATGCGTTAGCCCCACTTCGGTTCATTCGGTGGTCGGAAGCTTTGAGGCAAAAGACGCCAGTATGCGTTCCATGCAGCTGGAAAGCCTCTGCCCAAAGCCATCAGTAAGCCTCCATCCATCCGACTCTGGCGCCTGGGTTCAGGGTTCACAGGATTTAGTTCAGGGTGGAATGAGGAGAAGATCCGCTATTTCGCTTTCATGATCCACTATAACATGCCGTTTGTGGACGACATTCGCATCATTGTCGACTGGACCGTGGTGCGGGCCTCAAACGCAGGCAGAGGTGGTGCCTCCACATTTGGCAAGGGATAGGGTTTCGGCTAGAACACGATACTTCTTATATCAAGAAATACACTATGTCAAGAAATACACCTCGAGTCATAGTTACTAAACACTTTTTAATTGAAGGAGTGCTGCTGATTTATGGCGGGCTTTCTGTGGCTTGTTATGACTGGAGTTGTAGCAAGAAGAAGGGCAACTGCAGCTAAGGCTAGTACGCTAACGGGTCAGCAATGCACGGAAGCCGTACATATCCCCTGTGCACCCTACACTGCAGATATTCCCAAATTCCCACACCACTGCATGTTCTTTCAGAGTAGGTGTGCACACCTTATGTCTGTGTGTATATATACATATATATATATATACCGTTGACGATGTATGAAAAAGCGTGTGTCTCTCGCTCTCTCTCTCTCGCTCTGTGTGTGTGTGTGCGTGCGTGCGTGCATACGCGCGCGTGTGTGTGTGTGTGTTTGTGTGTGTGTGTTGTGTGTGTGTGAGAGTGAGTGAAGGGTTGTGTGTGTCTCTGTGTGTCTGTCCGTCTGTCTGTCTGTCTGTCTGTCTGTCTGTCTGTCTGTCTGCATGTACCGATATTTCTAGATTGTGTGCCTATGCTTGGGTTTGTGGAGTGTTTATGCATGCTTGTGTGTGTGTGTGTAGGATGCATGTATGCATGCATGCATGCATACATGCATGTATGTATGTATGTTTGTTTGTTTGTTGGTATGTATAGACTTTAAATCCAGCCATGCATGCATGGATATGTGTATGTATATACGTATGTACATATACAAACACACACACACATATACACACACACACACATGTACTTACATTAACATACGTTCGTTTTGGGAATGTTTGCAGGTTGAGGGTTGAGAGTCGTGGGAATTTCATTTTCCCGGTTCAAGGCTCAGGCGTCATTAATTCAGGGATGTCTAGACTCAAAACCGCAGTATTCTCGCAACCCCAAGCCCAATCCCCGACACGTTTTGCAACGAAAAAAGTTGCAAAGCCCTCAACCCTAAGGCAAAAGAATCAGCTGCATAAACCCTAAAGCAAAAAATACTCCAACCAACGGGCGTAAACCCCAAACCCCCAAAACCCCTAAATCCCTGAGCCACAGAGCGCAAAGGAAACAAGCAGACGTCTCTTTGGCTGGGGATTAGCTTCATCTGGGGGTTTCTGAAAACAGGGTTCCTTCCATGATGATCAGACAACATAGGGGTAGTTCTCGAACTGAGGGTCCAAAATAGCATGGCACCCTTATAACAAGGACACTAAAAGGGACCCCCAACTTAGAGAACTACCCTTATAGTACCCTTACAGGTGAACCTGCACAGGGCCCCGTCTAAGATAACCGAAGACTCAGATGAAACAGCAAAGCGCTCCCCCCTTCTCGATACTCTGAAATCAGAGCTGCAACATATGCCCTGCACAAAAACTCTGGAAATTATAGTCTTCGAACTACACCCCAAAAGCCGAAACCCCGACCCAGGCCCCCACGACCCTTGATCTGTGGATGTATTGGCACGTTGGCTGCAGTGGGAAGGTTTCTTAAGGTGCGCTGATGCCGCAACAAGCCCTTGGAGAATCCTGTGCGCGAGTGCGGTACGAAGGAATCTTCATTTTCTGCCTAGGACGAACCCTTAAGCATTCTACCAAGAGAGCCCAATACCCCTGAATTAAGGAATATAAAATCAAAATATTAAGGCCCCTATAATTTAAGGCATATTCCTTAATTAAGGCGTATTGGGCTCTCTGGGTAAACCTGTCAGGGTGCTTGGCACCTCCACATCGGCCTTGAACCCTAAACCCTGAGCCCTACTCCGGGTTTAAGGTTTAGTTTAGGGCTTAGGGTTTAGAGTTCCTGTAAAAGGATCTATAAGGGTCTAGGGTTTAGGGTTTAGTGTAGGGTTTAGGGTTCCTTTAAAGGGATCTATAAGGGTTTAGGGTTTAGGGTTTTAGTTTAGGGTTTAGGGTTTACGGAGCCTCCAAGTGCCCTTTCATAAGGCCCTTGTGGTCCTGAATAGTGGGTATTGAGGGTATAATAGAGGGCAGTTGGGCGGTAAAGGGTGAACCAAGAAACCTAAACTCCAGACCCAAAGCTCTAAACCCGAAGGCCAAAACCCGAAACCTTAACACTTCAACCCTCATGGCGACATCTGCTCCGAAGGAAAGTCGAAGACGCGCACACGGCCTTCTACCGGTCCAGGTCGGGTTAGAGTCGGCTAGAGAGCATTCATGCACCTAGATGCGGAAGGTTTCTGAATTCGAGGGTTTATAGGTCTTTATCGGATTCGGAGTTCTTACCAGAGATCATGAGGTCCTGACTCGGTCCAACACTGCTGCGGGACTCCCTTGCAGGCACATGTTTCGTTATTACTGCATTCAACAAAGGACTCTCGCATGTCAAAAAACCCGGCTATAACTTTTCACCGGAAACCCCGAAACTCCCTAACCCTAAACCCCTCTTCCACTAAGCTCAAACAAACCTCCAAAAAATCTCCGAACGTCCTGAAAGCCCACAATCGCTTTCGGAAGTTTGGTCGTCAATGACGGCAAACTCAAGGCTCAAGGGACAAGTCGTCAGGGTTTCAAGTGGCTGTGGTGGTACCAGGGCCGTAATAATGAGAGTAGAGTTTTAGGGACTTGGGGTCTAGACGGGTATAGTATGGTTTAGGGTTTAGGGTTTAGGGTTATGATCCAGTATACAAGAATGAGATAGGGAACTACACGGGAAAAGGGCTGCACAGAGGGTCTTGAGACCTACTAAGTAAGGCTGAAACTACCTTCTCTTCGTGCGGTGCATAGGTGCCTGTGAGCAGAACTATGTTGATTCTATCTAAGTCCTACGATCCTTGAAGTATGAACCCTTAAGGTGTATTCAAAACATAGTGGGGATCCCTTTATAAGCTAAGGTCGTACGGGGTCGGAAGTTTTAGGAGGAAAGGATCCCCCAGATAGTCTCTATGCGCTTCTGAAATAGTCTACCCCAACAACCCTTTCATCATGCATAGTTACATCCCCACAGCACATTCCTTCTCTGAATGGCTTTTCTCGGGTTTCTGCGTCCCCAAAAAACCCGAATCCCGCCAGGCATGTCATGTTCGTTCGGAGCCAGTCGTACTATGCCGAAGAGCGAGATCCTCTCGCCTCTTTGCTCGCAGTTTCAGCCGGCTCAGAAACAGATCTGGCTTAGGGTTTAGGGTTTAGGGCTTATAGAGTTTAGGGTTCAGGGTTCAGGGTTCAGGCTTAGGTAAGTAGTACTATGGCCCTTTCAAGTCCCGGCATAAAGGCACGATAATCTTCCCAAGAGCACTTTTGGTGGATTCAGGCCGTGTCCCCACGCCCCAAAGCTTAAGTCTTCCTACTTACATCCCACGCCCTACTACAGACCCCCACTGCCCAGCAACTATATTCCAGACTTTTCATCCGTTCTAACTCCCAGCCAACACCCGCCCAGCAAGGGACCCGAACTACCAAAACCCTGAAGCCCTAAACCCTCAGCCCTGCTGTTGATGATATAAATCCTGCATTACCTTAAGGACCCTAACCTATAAGAATTATGGCATATTCCTTACTTTGGGTACTGCAGGATTTATACCATCAACCGTAAGACCCGAAATCGAGACCCATATATTGTCTCAGGAGAAGATCTACAGCGGATGGGCGATCCTGTGCCTAGCCCCTTGGACCTGCACCATGAAATAGACGGTCCTTAACCCCTAAACCTAAACCCTAAACCCTAAAACCCTATAAACCCTATAAACCCTGTAACCCTAAACCCTACACCCCATAGTAGAAGAGGTTTGCCCAAGCGTTCAAGGTCGTGGGGTTTGGGATTTAGGGGGTTGTTTGATTGACGTCTCATGGTTTAGGGTTGAAGCAGAAGAAAGAGCCTTCTTAGAGGGTCTTTGTTTTACCGAGTTCGGGATAGGTACTCGTAGTATTCACCGAGATTACATATCTTTCTGTCTACCCATCTATCTATGTACGCACCTATATACGTTCTATCCCTGTAGGGTCTAGGCTGTGGGTAAGGGACGTCGGGATAAAAGTCGGGGTCTGGTTCAGGGTTTGCAAGGCTTACGGTTTGCTTGATATAGGACAATGAGCAGATTGATACCCTATTTATGAGACAACCCAGAACAGGCTCAGGATGTAGGTCGTGGCTTTTAGGTTTGAGGCTTTACGATGTAAGATGAAGGGTCTAGGGCCTAGGGGTTTGAGGGTTCGGGGATAAAGGTCTTAGGTCCTAGGGCCTCAGGGTCCCTGGTCTGGTCGTCGTACTCGGGTGTCTCTTGTCTCGTTCGGATGTTCGGGGGCATTTTAAGGTTTCAGGTTTAGGGTTCAAGGCTCAGGGTTCAAGGTTCAGCAGGGGGGGGGGGTTATTGTTGGTATCTGCTAGCTGGAAGGATTGTCAGTCAGTACCTGGTCATCTCAACTTGGAAGCCGTCATGACTTTATCAGCCATAGAACCCTCAACCTGGAGACCTATGGTGTCCCATACCTTGAATCCATGCATACATAAAGCCTACCCACATAGGCTCCTTAGTAGTTCCTTTTTGGGAGTGCCTTATAGGATCCAAAATATAAACCACAAAAAGGAACTGCTATGGAGCCTATGGGTACGCCCTGCCCCTCAATAAAGCACCCGAGCCCCAAAGCCCTGAACCCTGAAGTCCTGTGCCACCGGCATCCTATGACCTTCAAGACGAAATGAAGCCAAAAGGGTTTAAGGTTCATATACCATTTAGGGATTCATAGTATAGGGGTATAGGGCCTTTACTTTGGAGGCTCCTTTGGTCCTTAAGAGAAGCCCATCCCCACATGTAGAGACTTAACGCAAGGAGGGTTCTGGGTTCCCTTCGGCACGTATAAAGGGGTTTGATATTCGAAGTTTAAGAAACCCTAAGCCCTAAGAGTTATGGTAGGCTTGTGCCCGACCGCTGCAAGCATTCGGAATCTGATAAAGGGGTTTGCAGTTCGGGTGGTCTTAGGGTGTGGCATTCAGAGTTTAGGGTTTAGGCTTTGGGGGTTTGCTGCTGACATGCAGGTGTACAAGTTCTTAGACATTAGAGTTCGCGAGTTCTGGGCTGTATAGCTCGTACGGTTTATTAGAGCTTCAGGGTTGCAATCGCCCCACTTAGTTTGAAGAACTGGAAGCGTCAAGCCCCAATACATGTTCGACTGGGAGCTGGGGGGGGGGTGCCAAGCTTCATGCTCAGGGTTTAGCGCTTTGGGGTTTAGGCCTTTGGGGTTTAGGGTTAAGGGTTTAGGGTTTAGGCCTTTGGGGCTAAGGGTTAAGGGTTTAGGGTTTAGGCCTTTGCGGTTTAGGGTGTAGGGTTTAGGCCTTGGGGGTTTAGGGTTTGGGCCTTTGGGGTTTAGGGTTTAGGGCTTTGGGGTTTAGGGTTTACGGTAGGTCAGGACCTGTAACAAAGACCCTCGGCCCTCTTAGACCCTATGAGCAGCAGTCTAATCCTTATAAGATTCAGAACCCTGTACTATGGGGCTGACTAGGTAACCTTGAACCTTTTTGGGGCGTTTATAACCCTACTATATCAAAAGTTTAACCTTTTTTGGGCTCGGGTACTCAGCCCCTAAGTATAAGAACACGATAAGCAGCTTTTAGGATATTCCCAAGCCGAGGATCCCTTTCAAAAAGGACCCCGCCATGACTGTTCAGGTGTATATGGTCGTTACTTCCAGCATTGGGGCTTAGTTTTTGGCAAGGTCCTAAACTGTAGATTTCTGAACCCTAAACCCTAATCCCTAAACTGCAGATCCCTAAACCCTAGTCCCTAAACTGTAGATAGCTCAAAGACCGGCAGAGACATTCAAACCTCGATGGAAGAACTCTGTTCTCAGGTGGTTCTGGTCATCCTGATGCCCATCATCGTCTTCTCTCCATTCTCGCCATTTCCGAACACCGCTACTTCGCTAAACCCCGAGCAAACTCCCTAGCACCGTAAAAATCGAGAACCCCCAGAGGCCGCGAAACCCTGACCCTCATGGAGGCCTGGCCCCTAAACCATACACCCTTGATTAAACCCCGGAGCCCCTAGGCCCTATCCTAAACCCCCCCAAAACCCTGAACCCCAAACTCCTGAACCTGCCTCTGGTCATGCATGATTTTACAGCTTAGAGCGATCTGGGACTTCACAGGGCTTTTTGTCGGGCTTACCGGGTAATACGCTACCTCTTTTTTTAAGGGACCTACTTTTCAATATAAGAGATCCGCGTTCTCTGAAAAAGATGTAGGATATGACCCTCAGGATTCCATGTTTCAGCAGTGCGGTTGAAGCTTTCTTCATAGGGTTGAGCCATGTTTATTCAGATATTGCCTTGATGAACAAAAACACCATTTTGTAAGGACCAAATTCCCGCGATAGCCCTAACTGTCCACAGTCTGCACATATGGCTTGTTGCTTTGCTTGCATGTTCTGTCGCTTTTTCATCACTCAGCCCCGTAGCTGTAGAACACATTCACCCGGAAACGATGAACTTCAACCAAAGCAACAACCTACCAGACACTTCATCCCTCTACTAGACCGATCCCTACTTTTAGGGCCCATACATACCCTTATTGAAAGAAGCCCTGGTGCGATTTTCTCCCAGGTGTTGATTGACGAGGCGACGCTAAGCCTGGAGCTGACCGTGGCTAGCGCTTGCTACGGACCCGTGTGCTTACTTCAGTGTTCTTCGAACTATCTTATGATAAAACCCTAAGGGTCCAAGTACTCCTTGCTATAGGGGGTTTGCGCTGTTTTGGTACCCAAAGCCGTATCCCAAATCCATCCAAATCCCAAAAGATTATTTAAAGCCATATGCTTTTTGGTGCTAAGGATGCACAAGCCTCGGCTTCGGAATTTGTGAGGTTTAGGGTGACCTGTGAACAGCTTGGGCATCTTAGGGTTTCAGTGTATCTTTGAGGTTTGTTGGGGCGTTGTGGAATTGGGGATGAGCTTTGCTGGAGGGGCAGCGTGTCACCGATTCGAGGAATTCCTGGAAGAAGTTAGGGTGCTAGTAGTTCATAGGCTACTTAAAGTTTCTTGTTCACGTTCTGAGGGTTTGAGTCATGTGAGATGAGTGGTGCCAAAGAAGATGCCCCCGATGTATCCACCGCTGGCGAGCTTGCTGCGCCTGCTGCTGATGCGTTCGAAGTGGAGGATGAAGCGCGCTCGCCGGCACCAAGCACCATCTCAGGTGGTCAGGAGGGTTTGGGCATCTCTCAGGTCGCGGACGTCGATCCGGGTCCTGTTGCGATGACTGCTGCGACGCGCGTCCCGGCAGTCGACGCGGCGGGTGCCCGAGGACACAACTGGAATGGAGAAGACGGAGGAGAGGAGCTGTATTGGGGCCACAAGACACGGCGCGTGTTCTCTTTACAACCAGCCCGTCCGAGTGCCGGGCGCGCCGATGTGGATTCCTTCTTGCGAGGCTTCTTCGAGACGCGGAAAGGCCCAAATGGCGAATCTGTTTCAGTTAAGGGTTCTCGCGTTGGGTTAGGGTCGTTTTCGGCTTAGAGGTTTTCGGAATGCGGGCTGGTTGAAAGGGTTGGAGCTACTGAAAGCAGCCACATTAGCATCCTCTCAGGGCCCATGTGCCCATATAGTTATATACTTTAAATTTGACCCTATAAAGTACCTATATGTAGGGACTGATTGCGTTAAGGCGGGTAGCGGATAGTTATACTCTACGAACACATGAACCCTTAGGGTAGGCACATAAGCAGTCGTTTGCAACCTGCAACACACACATGCACGAACCCTAAACCCTAAACCCCTAAACCCTAAAGCCCTAAACCCTAAAGCCCTAACCCTAAACTCTAAGTGTACAAGTGTCGAATGCTCAAAGTGGATCCTTCGCCTCATGTTTGCTGGGCATTTTTCTGAGGGACGTTTACAGTATGCTGCCTGCTACCTTGAAGTCGAATCTCAAATTAAACTTTAGGGTTTAGGGTTTAAGGTTTATAGGGTTTAGGGTTATAGGGCCGTAAAAAAAAACCCAAAACCCTAAACCGTGACTTTCCGATTCCCGAATACCCTTACACCCTAAGCTGCTAAGCTTGGCGACTCATAGCTGCAAACCAACTTGGGGACCGGCCCTGTGTATGAGAGGGCCCCGTGTAAGTGGGCACTTTCTCGAAATGTGTACTCGGGGTTCGTCCAGTGCATCATGTTCTTGGCGCCTCTTACTAACTTGTTTATAAGACTCTTTCGAGACTTCACCTGTCTCGTAGCTTCCCAACCAGACTAATCATGAAATCAGGGAGCCCGTTTATATTGGATTCAACAACAGTTGAAAGGGTTTGCGGGCCCCGGTCTTAGCACACTACTCTTACCCTAAGGCTCTAAGGACTCATATTTTAAGGCTTTTGGGCCCAAAGACCATACTATAAGCCTTAGGGTTAACTTTGCTCCACTATTTCCAGGGCTTTTCCAGCGCAGCCTTACGTGAGGAGTGGCGCATGAGAGAGAACTTTGCAGGCTGGGCATGCTCGGGCCCGGGGCGATGGGGCAGGGCAAGCTACCCATAGGCTCCAGAGTATTAGGGTTTAGGGTTTAGTGGGTTTAGGGTTTAGGGTTTAGGCTCCCTAGTAGTTCCTTTCTGCAGTTTGTATTTGGGATCCTATAAGGTAATCCCAAAAAGGAACTACTATGGAGCCTATGGGTAGTTCCAAGTCTGGTCAAAAGATTCTTTTCAGGGAGTATGATTATGGCTACAAGTAACTTAGGTGGGAGTAGTACAGGTGATACACGTAGTCGCCCTGGTTATAAGTCTACTTGCTCATTTTTCGGACGTTTTGAAGCCTTCAAGTATCCTGGATTGTTGGGAGGCCCCGATGTCCTAAAACAGGCGGGGAAATACCACTGTAAACCTCTAGGTAACCCCGCAACTAAACCCTCACTTGCAACAGGAACTGCGGGAGCTCTCAGAGGATCTGGTCTGGAGGTCCATACAGAAAGAAGCAAACCCTAAACCCCTAAACCCCTAAGCCGTAAACCCTAAATCCCTAAACCCTAAATCCCTAAACCCTAAACCTCTAAACTCTTAACTCTAGACCCCTGAACCCTAACCCCTAAACCCGAAACCCTAAACCCTGCGCCGGCCCGTTCTCCCAGGGTACCGGGTAAAGGTACACCCTACGCCCGATACAGCGCACGTCACCACACTGCATCAAAATCTCAAGCCTAAGGCTCTGAGGACTCATAGTTTAAGGCTTCTGGGCCCAAAGGCCATACCATATGAGGCCTTGGGGCTATACTACTTTAGGCCAAGTATCTCAAACCCCAGTCTGCGAAAGGTACGTGGCACTGCAGCTGTTCGAGTCGCCAGCATCGCAGATCCAGAACTACAACAACTCAGCGAAGCAGCAGTATCTCAGGCACCAAGCTCTTGACCCTAAACAACCTAAGCCTGAACCCTAATGCAGGACAGTAAGCCCTAAACGCGCAAGTGCACATGCAGAAACTCAGGGCTGTTCGGAGTCTCCCAAAGCTTGGCCACCCGAATTCCTGAAAGTCCCTGTGCCTTTACTTCTTAATTAGTATTATAATACAACAGAGTGTAATATAATATCCTACAGCTTCTTTATATTATTTGTTTGCGTCTTGTACCTGTGAGCTCCGATTTCGGGGCGGCCTTTCGTGGATTCGGGGCGGCGCGTAACTCGGGTTGCTACTACTGACCAGGCCCATACTAACAAGAACAAGAACATTATTAGTAATAGCCATAGTAAGAAAATAAGAAGAATAATGGCAATAATAACAATAATACTAATCACAATACTAATTCTACTAGTAACACTACTACGACGAAACGAATAATACGCATACTGATAACCTGCTCTTCGTGCTTTAAGGTTGGAGTTCAATACGTCTTAACACAGGACCGCTCGATGTTTGGAGGGTGTTTCGTCATTGTTGAAATCCAAAAAACACTACACCCAAGAGACAGGGCTCTGCCAGGTTTCGGGCAAGAGAAAGGTCTGAATGAGTGGTGGTATTACAGTATCTTACAGTCACGTATAAGCATTTGTAGTATAATGTACTCCATTGCACTCCCACAAGTCTGTCTGATTGTTACGGCTCTTTTATTGCTCCCTTGCCTTTGAGAATGTCGCAGTAGCCTTTTGGATTGTTTTGTTGGATTAGAGCTGAATCAGTTGGTGAGAGGTGTAGGGTGTAGGGTCATTGGTTCAGGGAGTAAGGTTTAGGGGAAGATGGGCAGGAGGTTCAGGGTTGCGGTGAGAATGAGAAGACCTGGCTGGCAAGGGACAACCCTCGCGTCAACACGGACATAGACATCCAGGCCGGTTCCCGGGCTTCGGGCTGCATATCGATCCTTCCTCTGGAGCTGTATAGTCTTGGTCGGAAGATGTACATAATCACGAAGGACGCCTGTTTTGTGTTTCCGTTTTCGTGCTGTAGGGGCATCTATGCTTAGCCACAGTATTGCTTTGGGCTTCTTATTCGTATAAGTCAGTATTTTGCACTGTTCTAATTGGTACTGTGAAGTCCAGAAAGTTGGATCTTGAATTGAGCATGAATCTGGGTGCAAGGGCTCCCTATGCTTTACCTTCATCGCATCAGGGCCACTTTAGTCCCGACTATCCCAACAGCTGTGGAAAACAGTTCTTAGCAGGTTAAGGTAAGCCATACCTAGAGGGGCCGCATATACTACCTTTATGGCACTTTATGGCATTACTAGATTCCAAAAAAGCCATCCCTAGTATGGTCTCACCTAACTCCAGAATAGACATGGACCCTCTTGGATGCAACCCCCTTGGAGGTTCATGGGTAGTTATAAGTGGAGTTTTATTCCCCTAAGCAGGGTTATGAGTATAGTTACCCTACTTATAACCCGACTTATAGCGCATAACTACCCATGAACCTCCAAGAACCCTAACCTTAAACCCCGACTGGCACCCTTCTTGGGCAGCTCTCTAAATTAAGGTAGCTTTAGGTCCGCCGGCCAAACGTCACGGCACCCTTATAAATAAGGATCCTAAGGAGGGACCTTTGTTTTAAAGAGCACTACTCCCTTCAAGCAACCCTGTAGGCTCGGAGAGTCCAGAATCTAGAGGTCTTTTCGCTGCAGGCTCCAGATTCGGCTGTATAATAAACCAAGAAAAGCCCGAAACCCTAAACCTCATAGGGATCTGTGAGAGTTCACGGTTTAGGGTTTAGGGTTCCTTCAAGAGACCTAGATGGCTTCATTCACTTGGGCCCTGCATCACCCAGAAGAACAACAGCGACAGCCCAAGACCCTAAACCCTAAGCCCTAAACCCTAAACCCCAAGACTGTAGGTTCTGCAGGGTTCATGCAAGGTTGAGGGGTTCCTCAAGGGTTCTTCACAGAAATTCTTAGTGCTTCTTAAACCCCTAAGCCCTAAACCCCTAAACCCCAATCTCTAGACCCCTAAACCCCTAAACCCCTAAACCCCTAAACCCTAAACCCTTCTGTAACCCCAAGACTCCATGCACCTATATCGTATATAGTTTGGCCACAATGAAGGGGTTCCTACATAGGTACCTTAAAGGCGTGAGTACCTACTATATAAGTAAGTTTTGCATGGGGCCTTCGGCAAGCCCCTTTGGGTGTCGAATGGACTTCAGATCGCTATACACTTTAAGGTATACTTGTCATACCCCTGTGTGGTATTTTTCAATCGTACCGATAGATGGACTGAAAGGAAATACCTTCACTAATTGCTACTCACCATTACATGATATACTTCAGCCGCAGTTGCCTTAAACCCCGAAATCACCTACTGTAAACCCTGAACCCTGAACCTCAGGCCCTAAGATCCACATACCCCTACCTACGTAATGCGCTTCAAGCATCTTAAATCTATATTCGGAGGTTCATGGTTATATGTGGGGTTATAAGTCCCCCAATGTGGGCTATATTACAAGTATGGTTACCCTACTTATAACCCTACGTATAACTACCCCTAAATCCTAAACTAAACCCTAAAACCCCTATGGAACCCTTTAAAGGAACCCTTAAAGGAACCCCATAACCCATGAACCTCCAAGTTCAAGGGCAACATGGGAAGGCCAGAGCCAAACTGACGAGCCAGACCGCAGCCCTCATTGCACCCGCGGACAGAGCTCGGGGACCCTAAACCCTAAACCCCTAAGCCCTAAGCTCTAAGCCCTAAACCCAAAACCCTAAACCCTAAACCCCTAGGCCCTAAGCCCGAAACCCTACTCAGCTGAGAGATGCTGAGAGTTGACTCAGCCCTTATACAGGCACCTTCAAGCCGATCCGTTGATGGAGCCGTAACCGTAAACCCAAACCCAAGCCCGGAGCCCTATTTTAAACCACGTGAAAAACTTGCGAAACTCTTCACTTCACGCGTAAAGCCTTGGCCCTAAACCCTAAAACCCTAAACCCCTAAAACCTAATCCCTAAAACCTTAATCCCTAAAACCCTAAAGCCCCAAAGCCCTAAACCTTTAAGCCCTAAAACCCTTAAACCTCAAGAGCCCGGTCGCGTTTGCAAAGTTTTTGCAACCCAGGATGCAGTGGGCAACACCTTGCGCCAGTACAGGAACATGAGCTTCTGGGCGGCAGAGAGCACATTTGGGAGTTTAGGGATTAGGGTTTAAGATGAAGCGTTTAGGGTTTAGGGTTGAAGATTCAGCCTTTAGCGTTTAGGGTTTAGGGTTCAGGGTTTAGGGTTCAGGGTTTAGGGTTCAGGGTTTAGAGTTTAGGGCTGTTCGCGTCTTTCTAAGGGTTTACGTGGAACCACTGACCAGTGACGCACCTGGTCCAGAATCTGAAGGCCCAAACCATCAGGGGAAATCGAATTGGGTTTATAGGGTTTAGGGTTTAGAGTTTAGGGTTTAGGTCTTAGGTAAACAGTCTTGGGGTTCGGTTTTTAGGGTTCCACCAAGCTTTGCTTATCGTGTTCCCCAACATGTGCATTTGGAGTTTCGCATAGATATATCTAAACCCTAAACCCTAAGCCCTGAACCCTAAAGCGTTATAGAGATACCGATCTACAGCCCCGGAGAAGCCCTTGTCTTATTGTTTAGGCTTCAACATTCAGCGCTGCCAGCCTCTTGGCAGAAGCCCGGTTTAAGGTTTAGGGTTTAGGGTTTAGGGGATTTCAAGAATGTTCATTGCAAATGCATCCCGTTGCATGGCTCCGCACTGAAGAAGCTGGTGCTGAGAAGGAGAGGAGCTGGCAGGGGCTTCCATACAAGGGCGGGCCCAGTACGACGACACGCTCAATTCTGGAGCTGGTGCCTGCGGCCTACAGCGGAGGCAGAAAACACCTTCACTTCATGAAAAACGAAGCACGGCCTGGTATGACTCGGATCCTGGAACATCCGGCATGGGCTAGGCTGCAAACCCAAGTACTTCTGAGCTTCGTAACCACAAATGTCCCGCAGACACGACACCCTGAATCCCCGAAGCCATGAACCCATGGAAGCCGAAACCCAGACCCGAAGAGACTGTAACCTAAAAGGGTTTAGGGTCTAGGGTTCAGGGTTTAGGGTCTAGGGTTCAGGGTTTAGGGTTTAGGGTTTATAAACCCTGCACCCTCAACACGGAACCCCAGCCTGAACCACAGGCCCCTGATCCATCACCCCTACACCCTCCCGGACTCACTCACCCTCTATGCCGTCAACTTCGGGATCCCTCAGCAAACACCATCCAACTGTGTTAGGGCTTTGGGTTTAGGGTTTAGGGCTTAGGGTTTAGGGTTTAGCACTATACACTTCTGAAAACTTAGCGGGCATCAACGCTGATTTGTCACAATCGCCTGAAGCCGGCAGCCCTGAACAACTTCCAGTCTTGACATCAAGCTTACAGAGATTCTACTTGGAGGTTCATGGGTAGTTATAAGTGGGGTTTTGAGTCCTTTGATATGGGTTATAACTATAATTACCCTACTTATAGCCCCACTTATAGCTACCCATGAGCCTCCAAGTAGAGGCCTTTAGGGGTCCACAGAAACTGCATAACGCCCTTCCAGAGCCTAGCATAGAGCCTCTGCAAAGCCCCTGAGATTACTTGATGAAGCATTGTAGGACACTTGAAACGTATGGTGTGAGAGCATTGCAGGAACCCCCCATGAGAAACCCGAATATACAGACCTGAATAAGTTGCATCTGCTTGTGTTCCCTACATGACGGCAATGCTTTTCTTTTACATAGTATAAGAACTTGCATAGATCTTCATAGGGACCTTGGCCTTTATTTTATTTTCACTCGCCCATTTAACATAAGCCTGTTGAGATTCTTGTTTGAAGCCTTATAAGAAGATTCAAAAGTACAGTGGTAAAGCAGGAACCCTAACTAAGAAGATTGAAAAATTGCATCCCCTTGTATTCTCATATGGGTACACCATCGGTCACCATCATTGTCACCAAGCCCAATTTATGCATGAAAGCCTTAAGCCCTTTGCACGTATTGCAGAGCCCTACCCAGTGTCTTTAGATGGCCCCCGCCCCCCCGACACACACTCTCGAAATACACCCAAATCCCGAAACCCTAAGCCTCAACACCTAAACCCCAACACCTAAACCCCAGCCCCAAACCCTAAACCCTAAACCCCAAACCCACAAACCCCTAAACCCTAAAGCCCTAAGTCCCTGAACCGTAAACTCAACCCTAAACCCCGAAAGCCTAATCCTTGAACCGTAAACTGAACCTTAAGCCCCCGGTTCCCAAAAGGGTAGTTCTCTAAATTCGGGTCCTTTTTTGGGTCCCCAATATACTACGGCACCCTTATAAAAAGGGCCCTAAAAGGGACCCTAGTTTAGAGAACTACCCATATAACGCCACCGCAACATCGACTTCAAAGCCCCAAAAGGGTCCTTTTGTGGGTCCCCAATATAGTACGGCACCCTTATGATGAAAGGACCCTAGAAGGGACCCTCATTTAGATAGCTACTCAAAAAGCCCACAAGGCAAGAAGCTCTTCAAGGATGGCCGGGTGGGTCAGCTTGTCGAGAAGCATCTGACCTGCGTTTAGGGTTTGTACGGTTTATAGGGTTTAGGGTTTATAGGGCATTATAAAATTTAGGGTTACAGGGTATAGGATTAAGGGTTTAGAGTTTCGGGTTTCGGGTTTAAGGGTTTTAGGGTTTAGGGTTAGTGAAAGGGTATAGAATGTAGGGTTTGGTATTTAGGGTTTAGGGTTTAGTGTTAGTTATAGGGTATAGGCTTTAGGGTTTGGAGTTTAGGGTTTAGGCTTCCAAGGAAGTATACAGCCGACTTTGGGGTCTGACGTCTATTGGGCTTTTTAGAGCCCCAGGGTGTTCGGGGAGGAGGTTTCTTTACTTTGTTGTTTCACAGCGTTTTAAGTTAGGTCTCTAGGGTTCAAGATTCCGTTTGCGTTTTTTTTTGCAGTGTCCTTAATGATTCTAGTTTTGTTTGGACTGGTTGTATGGGTCTCGAGAAAAGTTTCGCTGTCATTGGACCGCGCTTTGTTATACAGGTTCCAGTGAGTGTCAGATTCTGAAACGTTTGCCGCAAGCTGCTGCCTTTGTCTAGAGTTTTGGATCAGGATCTAACGTTTGGGGTTCAGAGCTTAGGAATCAATTGAGCCGTGATCTTGGAATATCTTGAAGCCTAAGCTCTGCGGCTGATGGTCTAAATCCCGCATTACCCATCCACAATTCCCATAGTTTAGGGTCCTTAAGGTAATGCACGATTTATATCATCAACCGTAGTTGTAGGGATCTTGGGCACCATCCGGACCCTACTGCACAGGAAGCCCGAATACCACGGAGTCGGCTTATAACCCCACTTATAACTACCCATGAACCTCCAAGTAAGGGATTGATGTAGAGTTTGGGGTTTAGGGTTTACCGTGATTTAAGACTGGCTACAAAGCCCCGTGATCTCAAACCCTACGCCGGCCTGATCCTTGAACCCAACCCCGACCATACACACTCACCAAAACCCCAAACCGCAGTCCACCAACTCGATGCCATAAAAATCGAAGCCTGGGCCCTACTTGGAGGTTCATGGGTAGTTATAAGTGGGATTATAAGTAGGGTAACTATATAACTATATATATATATAGAGATAGAGTTATAACCCATATTAGGGGATTTATAACCCCACTTATAACTACACCGATCCGAGGTTCCTGGACCGCTGCGAGGAGTTCTACGGAGTCATGTCAACGCGCCTTGGCTTCGGATGTCTGGTCTCGGTTTGGGTTTAGGGATCTAGGGTCTAGGGGACCCTAAACCCTAAACCCCTAATCCCCTAAACCCGTAAACTCTAAAGCTTTAGTAAAGGATCTAGGGTCCACGGTCGAGGGTTTAGGCTCTAGGATTGATATTTTCACCGTACGGTCCCTTTGTGTAATTCTCCGGCAGCCCTAAACCCTGAAACCCTAAACCTTCAACCCCAAACCCAAAACCCAAAACCCCAAGACCCCAAAACCCTCCTCTTTCAATTGGTGAGGCCCCTATAATTTCAACCCGAAGCCTCTGAAGAACGGGTCGAAGTATTTAGGACCGGATTCCTAAATAAGATCAGAGGGCTATGTAGCTATAAGGGGTACATACTAAGGGTTCGACAAACGGGTTCTGGATGGTGTAGAGTATATATCGAGGTCAGGGACTGCGTAGATAGATTATAAATAGGGCTGGATGTGCAGCAGCGTGAACTAGTGTACTTCAACCGACTGACCAAGCCCCATGTTCTTTCGCAAAAGTCTTCCGAACCCAACAGTTGTTTATCAACCTCACTACGACTAAGGATTAACTGCCCTAGAGAAGTCCTTACGAAGAATCACACCGAGAAATCGATGCCTTTAATTTGGGCTATACTTAGAGGATCAGGATACTTTGTACGTAGGGTTCCAAGCAAGGTAACCATCCTTATAGGTTTCCTGATCCTATACGAAGATCGGGGAAGGGGCTGTATAGGTAACCTATGGCTCGAGAAGGTTCAGGGCATATGACACCCTAAACCCTAACCCTCAGCACACGGAGGCCTTGTCACACACCGGGCAGAGATCTTTGCACGAAGCTGCGCATCTCCTCCAGGGTCATATCGTCCCCTTTCAGGGTTGAGGGTTCAGGGGTTTCGGGTTTAGTAATTTAGGGTTAAGGTTTAGGGGTTTAGGGTTTAGGGGTTTAGGGTTCAGGGTCGATGGCTTTGTGGGAATGCTCAAACGCCGCTGGGGGAATGGAGCCAAAAGAGAGTGACGAGCACGACCCGTCCGGCATCAAGATGTTCGGGGTTGTATATGGCTTCTAGAAGGTTCAGGGGATTTATGAAGATCAGGGGATGTAGTCTGTAGGTGCCGGGCCGACGTGCAGTTGGACGGCGGTACAACCTCTAGGGCGGATTTTTAAGGGGTTTAGGGGTTTACTAGGTTTATGGTTTATGGGGTTTAGGGTTTAGGGTTTAGGGCTTTAGGGGTTTGGGGGTCAGGGGGCTTTAGTTGGAGTTTTCTTGCTCTGAGCATTTGGGTTTCTTTTTGGCTCAGCGGTTTTGGGGCTTCAAGGCTCGTTTTGTAGTCGTATTGAGATTGCAGTAGGAGGATCACGGAACTGGCTTGAAGAGTTCTTGGTGGGTATGTAAGGTCCTCTTCGGGTCATTCCACTTTTTTGCCATGCTGACCCCATTCCTTGAGCCCTAAGACCGGGTTTAACCCAAAAACCTAAACCGCTAAATCGCCAAACCCCAAACCCCTAAACCCTAGACCCCTAAACCCTTAACCCTAAACCGAAAACCCAAACCCCTAAAATCCTAAACCCCTAAACCCCTAAACGCCTAAACCCTAAACCCCTAAACCCTTTGCCCTAAACCCTAAACCCTAAACCGAAAACCCAAACGAACCTCCTTGGCCTTCAATTCCTTGGCACTGTAGCCCGGCTTCCCACCACAGACTCCCAGCCCTAAAGCCTAAACCCCTAAACCCTTAAACCCCTAAAGCTCTAAACCCCTAAACCCCTAAACCCCTGAACCTTAAACCCTAAACCCTTAAAATTTAAACCCTAGAGCCGAAACCCCTAAGCCCTAGACCCTAAACCCTCCCTGAAGCCAAGCCCTAAACCCGACGCCCGCGAGCCATTGAAGGACTGGCAGCCACGCTCAGTTCATCAGGCAGAAGATGAAGGAAGTAGAGGACCCTCTCAGGGTGCCAGAAGGGACGTTCCGAAAAAATTAGGGTACCTTATTTTGGGGTCCTTATAATAAGGATGCTGCTATTAAGGGTACTATATTAGGGTCCCCTATTTTCGGAAACCCCCAGAAGGTCTAAAAGGCTTCTTGAAACTGCTCGCAGTAATGTTTCAAAGGGGTTCTTTATGAGGGGTTCATTTTTTCAAGGGTTCGAGAGGACTCCAGAGTTCGTAAGGTAGAGTGGGATACTCAATTAATCTTAGCTCATTCGGGGCCTGAGGTGATTTTTTTGTGGTTTGTGCGGTGCATGGCGTCTTCTGGGGTCGGTCAGGATTGATGGTTCTAGAGTTTGAGTTTTAGGGTTTAGGGTTTAGCGTTTCTTAGCCCCGAAACATCCCATCCTCCTGGCATGCCGAACATCACTTCGCTGATGGAAGTGGATCCTGTTTATGTTTTGAGGTGTAGCTTGGCATGCATATTGCCTCCATACAGTATTTGGTTGAAGGGCTTATATATCAATATTGGATGTATTGCCCATCTGTTGCTGAGTATCCAAGACATAACTGTTTAATGAAGCGGCTGTGGGCTCTCTGGGTTACGGCTCTGGTGTTCGGGCTACAGTGACAGTCAACAGCGCCGCCTAGGAAACAATTTTGTTATCTAGGGGAGCCTCGAATTCTTAATTTTTGAAGCACACTTTCTTTGTTTCACGCCTGCGGGATTCGAGCCTGCGACGCTGCCATACTAGGACATGCGCCTCAACCGCTGTAAGAAAAAACCACCAACATAGGACATTGCGGGCTCGACTTCTTAAGTTTCGTCATGTTTTCTTGTTTTTTTCGGGGGGGGGGGGGTGGTCTGGGTGTGCCTAAGCAAAAACGCAACGAATCAAGAAACTGCCCTAAACCCGAAACTCTAAACCCATGAGGAGTTGCTTATGGTCGGAAAAGCCCGGCCTAGGGTTTGAGGTTTATAGGGTTTAGGGTTCACTTGAAGGTTCATGGGTTAGTATAAGTGGGGTTATATGTACCCAAATATGGGTTATAACTATAGTTACCCTATTTACAACCCCACTTATCACTACCCCCTAAACAACCCTATAGAACCCTTTAAAGGAACCCTTCAAGGAAACCCACAACCCCACTTATCACTACCCATGAACCCTAAACCCTAAAATCCCTATAGAACCCTTTAAAGGAACCCTATATGGGCTGGGTCAGATGGCAAAGAGGGCGGTTTAGGGTTTAGGGGTTTAGGGTTTAGGGGTTTAGGGGTTTATGCAAGCAGTCAGCAGACAATCCGAGCGAGAGCGACGCCTGGATCCTTAGCCAGAAGATTTAGATGTACAAATTACGAATTAGCCGGCGTTAGCACGGCGACGAGACCGACCACCTTTACAATAATTGTTCCACACCTCTTGTGGGGACATGTAAGCTATTGGACACTCCATAGGCTCCTTATCTGGGCCAAAAACAGTTCTCATGGCACTCGAGTATTTCCAAGCACCTAACAACGAATGGACCGGTGACTGCCCCGCCGGTCTGAGACAGCGTGGCACCAAAGACAGACTGGGAACCATCTCATGGCACCCGTAAACCGCCAAAGACTTAGACCTGCTAAATTGAAAGTCAATGCCGTGGCGTTTCGCCACGAACTTCATAGCATGATAGAAAGTAGTGGTTTGTTTGCCGAGCGGCTGCCTGCAAACACTGAGTGATGGATAGTCCACTTCCGTCAAGAAAAGAGATGCGCATTTGCACTTGGCTAAACTAGGTGGGCGAACTCCAGGAGGAAGAGCCGCCAAATTTTGTGGTGATAACCAACCCGTCTGCTTAACGAAAAGAACATACACCTCCAACACAGACATCGCCTCATCCGACTGGACCCACACCTGATCCCTTAAAAAAGCCTGCAGCACCCACAAGAACCTAGGACTAAGAAGGCCGTCTTGAAATTCGACAGGTGATGGCATGCTTTGCCCCGGCACTGCAACGATCAATTTGGCCGAAGATTGACTGTAAGTACGGGCAGATTCCACCTCAGACATCTGTGCATTTGCGATATTTGCCAAAGCAGGTTCAACACCAGTCTGCGTGTTCTTAACTACATCTTCTTGGAATTTGAAAACGCGGTGAGCTTTCAGAAGCTGTGCATTTGCTGCGGACACAGCTGTCCGGAAAATGGTTGCCTGCTCATTTGTCCATTTCTGCTGGGCGCACTTGGCTGCATGGTCTGCTTTATCATTATGAAAGGCACACCATTGCAAGAAATCAGTAGTCTGCTCCCAGGGATTGGTGTGAGAATGCACGTGAGTGATCGTCCATCCCAGCCGTTTATGGCGAATTAAGGACCAGATCGCCCACCAGAGTTCGGTTTCTGCAAGCTGAAGGAAGCGGTCCGCGACCCAACCGTGTTTAAGCAACAAACTAAAACCCTGGACAACCCCAAGATTATCAGAAAAAACGTCAGCAGTTACTGCACATTGCACCGCTACCAAAACGGCAAAAAGCTCGGCCCTGTAGTTGCACTGCTTACCGGGCAGAACATCTGCAAAAAGAACCTCAAAATTATGCGATCGGGGGAAGGCCAAAACCACTGACCACGAGCTTCTGGGCACAACGGAATGCGGCATGGTGCTGCCATCGGTAAACAGCAATGCGTGTTCCTGAAGACACTCTGTGATATCAGGCCAGGGAAGTGACTCACAAACATGAAACCATGTCGCCACCTCAGGGGGGATTTCAAACAACCCTCTTAACAGTTGTGTGTCGGAAAAACTACTTTGGGGATCTATTAAAGAAGTTGAGCG
>CAJNJA010045964.1:0-16944 GCA_905231915.1 Symbiodinium necroappetens | reverse complement strand
TAGGATTAGGGGGACCCTTGGGGGTTTTAGGGGGTTTTAGGATTTTAGGGTTTAGGGATTTAGGGTTTAGGGGGACCCTTGGGGATATAGACCCTCTCAATGAGGTCCCTTTTGAGAGAGCCACAAGAAGGGTCAAGAAGGGTCCCCTTTAAGGGATCTCCCTAATCCTACCTGGGAGGCTTAGCGCCTGGATCCCGAAGCTCAGACTACGCCTCTTTTAGCGCAGACGAAAGCAGCGACACAAGAGAGATAGATCGGTGCGGATGGAGGACCTTAAACCCTAAACCCTAAACCACCCTAAACCCTAAACCCTAAACTCTTAAACCCTAAACCCTAAACCCCTGAAGGCAAAAGGGAGTCTGGGTAGATGGCTTAGGGCCATAGGAGCCTGCGACATGGAGATGCCGCACCCTGAGCTGCAGAGACCAGCGGGTGGCCTGCAGGCACCGCAACATGGAAAAAGACAAGTAAACACGCTTTAGGGCTTGGGGCTGTGTGCATGACGGACATGCTTGGGCAGTCTATTCTGCTGATCTTCGCCCGGTCGCCGCATCCTTCATGAGCATGTCGTCACGAAAAAGCTCAGAAGCTAGCCTCTGCTACGGTAGGTCGACCAGAGCCTACATTAGGTCGGAATGGTGTGCCGAACATACTCAGGGAGACCTCCAAGACACGGTTTGCAATACCAAACTTATCATAAGCCTGTGCATTTTTGCCATACAGAGGTCATGCCCGGAGCCTGCATGCAGTCGTATGGTCTGCTCGATGTGTAGATTCCAACCTCGGCTGCAAATGGGCTGCTCTAGGATTGAGGATGTGTAAACCCATAATATGCAACCTATAATTATAATGTGCAAAATTCAAGCCCTGTCTCTAAAGCGGGGACACTAATGCACCTTGAAATGGAAACATGCATCGAGGCCGCGACTGGGATGAAGCATTCTTGGCGGCGCTGACGGGATTTTACACAGGGTCTTTCTACACAGCAAGTGGCCTTTTTGGAGTCTACTGTAGAGTGTAAGACCGATCAGACGAGCAAGCTCGAAGTAGCCCTCTCAAAAGGTGCTCTGATAATTCCAACAGACGGCCTGAATTCTCAAACCCTGGACCTGCACGGACTGAGCTCTCAAACCTACTAGACCGTACACCCTACCGGGACCCCACGCCCTTCATTCTGCGCGTAGCACCCACTCGTGAGCACTTTTTTTAAACATCTTACGGTTACGTTGTAGGATTTTTGGCAAGCGCCCTGCGAACGCTGATCCCCTTCCTAAACCCTAGGCTTCACCCGGAAGTGCCGAACATAGGGGCCCTGCTGCGGGCACCTGCACGGGTGTCGGCCACGCCATGACCTGCGTCGGAAACTGTTCGGGGGAGCTTCCGGGTTTCATACTGTTGATGATATAAATCCTGCACTACCTTAAGGGCCCTAATCTATGGGATTTATGGCATAGTCCTTATTATGGCATAGTCCTGCAGGATTTTTATCATCAACCGCAGGGTTATGGCTTCAGCGTTGAAGCGTTTAGGGCTCAGAGGCGGAGAGTTCGGAATTCAACCTTGAATCCTAGGATTCGTGGTGGTTCGTAGTCTTTGCCTAAACATCTGGCCCCAACTACCCTTCAGTGTAGCCCCTTAGCTGCATCTTCATGAGGAGTAGGAACGCCCTTTCGAGGTTAAACCTAACCCCTAAACCCTAAACCCCAAACCCCCAAACCCCTAAACCCTAAACCCTAAACCCCTAAACCCTGAACCCCAAACCCCTAAACCCTAAACTCTGTTCTTCGGAGGGGTCCCGGGAAGACCTGCGATCCGACCCTCAGAAGCAAAGCCTCACGGTCCCGAGGCGCCTCTGAAACCCTAAAAAGTTTGAGGGTTTAGGGTTTAAGGTTTAGGGTTTAGGGCTAAAAACCCAACCTTTAAAAACCCAAAACCCAAGATCAAACCCTGAAACCCCTAAGATTTAATAAGTCTACTTTTGTCAAGAAGAAGAAAGAGAGTCATAATCACAATAACTCTAGCAAGATTAAGAGCCCCTCAAAACCCTAAACCCCATGCCCTAAACAGCCTTCACGCCCGAAGTCTCCCAGGCGTGCCTGAATGGTATGTTCGGGCGACAGCCAAGACCAGTGGTGCTGTGCTGACTCCGAAGCATCCTCGAGGCTGAACAGTTTAGGGTTTAGGGGTTTACTTAGGTTAGGATTTAGGGCTTAGGTCTTAGGGCTTAGAGTTTAGGGTTTAGGTTTCAGGCTTCAGGTTTAGGGTTTCCGCTTAGGGCTGTTCAGGTTTTACTTAGGGTTGCTTGGGGTAAAAGGCTTGAGGGTTGTTACGGGATCAGGGTAACAGGATCAGGGTTGCTAAGGGTTTTGGGTAATGGATATAGGGTTGTTTAGGGTTTTGGGCTTCTCGATGTAGGTGTGCATGCATGTAGGCCGGCGTGCTAGAGGCATGTGAATGGCAAGCGCATGTCGCGCAGTTCCTGAAAGGTACGGTTGATGATATAATAAAACCTGCACTATCATAATACGGAATATACCATAATTCCCATAGTTTAGGGTCCCTAAGGTAGTGCAAGATTTATATCATCAACAGAAGCTCTGCAACTGGCGCCATCGAGCAGGCAAGGTACCAGGTCTGCTGGTGGCGCAGTCATCCACGGCGACGGCTCGGGGATAGGCCTCAGGAAGCTGCTGGGTGGATTGTTCTTTGACATGGTACAATGTTACAATTTCATACAAGATTACAGACATACATCATACATACATACAGACATAGAGACATCCATCCATCCATGCATGCACATGTGCATCATGTACATGTTACCTACAGCATATGCTATGCACAGATGCATGCCTGTGTATGTATCTACATACATATATGCATAAAATGCTGTTCTTCTTGGTCCACATTGGGGGTTTCCGAAAATAGGGGACCCTAATGTAGTACCCCAAATAGCAGGATCCTTATTATAAGGACCCCAAAATAAGGTACCCCCTTATTTTCGGAAACTCCCACAGGTATGCCTGCTACGACTGGTACAGATGAAGGGCTCCCTGAGGCTGCTGCAAGCTCCCAAGATCCTGGCAAACTCCGCTTGAGAGCTTAGGGCTGTAGGGTGTAAGTTTAGGGGCCTTAACAATTAGAATAGGTTTTTTCTTGGGGGGGGTCCTTGTTGAAATTCTAGTATAATATATACCCCAAACCCTCTTCTAATTATTAGGGCCTCTATATTAAGTATAGGGTTTGGGTTAACATTATGTTCCCACTTTGGGGTTTAGGGCTGCCGGTGGGCTTGCGTGTTTAGCTTGGGATTTGCTGCGTATTGGGCGAAGACGTCGAATAGCGATAGCCGCTCAAGCCTGGTCGCGGATCGACTTGGTCGAGGGGCTTTAGCGGGATTGCTGTTCAGGCATAGACTTTCACTGGGTCTTGACAGGATTCTTGCGGATTCGAGAAAGGTTCCATGGAAACACAGGTCCTTCGACTGCTACAAGTGCGTTTTTCCTAGATCACTCTAAAGATGGGTGTGTTGGGATTGCTCGTGGTGGATTTGGAGATAAGCCCTGAATCCTAAACCTCGAACCCTAAACCCTATATCGATATCATCCTCTTACCCACAGGCCCCTAAGTAGTTCCTTTTTGTGGTTTATATTATAGAACCCTATAAGGTAATCCCAAAACAGAACTACTTAGGGGCTTATGGGTAGAGGCTAGCATTTCATCCCGAACTCCCAGACCTTCGATGGTCCCCTTGGCAAGCAAGGTGTGCAGCCAGGGGAGTAATATAGGGCCCAAAGAGCCGAAATGGGTTTGATTTTGGGGCTCATTCTATTTTTCAGGATAGTATATTAGAATATAAAATATAATATAGTTTGCTAGTCGTATATTTATAGTACAGTATAGCTACTGCAGGGAACCTTAAGCAGTAGGATTGATATTCTGTATTACTTGTCGAGCATGATCTGTTTGGCAATCGGGCCACCTGTCAATTACGTACTGCGTTTCCTGATCCTGCAAGCAATCTCTAAACCGATCTATATATATATATGTATATATAAATCCATACATACATACATACATACATACAGACATACATACATACATACATACATACACACATACATACATACAGACATCCGTACATCCATACATCCGTACATACATACATACATACATACATACATACATACATACAAAGGAATATTCAATTGTGCCCGCGAATCTGTTTCGTGAGGCCTCAACGAGTCGTAAAGGCTGGTGGGGTTTGGGAGGTTTAGGGTTTAGGGTTTTAGGGTTTTAGGGCTTAGAGTTTAGGGTTTTGGGGTTTTAGGGCTTGCTTTCGGGTTTAGGGGTTTAGAGGAGGTTTAGGGTATTTTCGGTCGCCGAAAAAAAAATAGATTCGGGGCTAAAAGGAAATGCTATGGCTAAGTATTCAAACTCCCACATTACAGCCTCAGTGGAAGGCCCGAACTGTAGCTCCCTTGTTCATGGGTGTAGGGTTTAGGAGCCTCATGGATGTTCTGCATCTGCTGCAGGTGTGGCTCCAAGTGGACCTGCAGTCAGAGTAGCTAGAATCAACATCGCATATTCGGGCTCCGTGGTTTAGGGCGCAACACATTGCCAGAATTATGTTGTAGTGCCTTAGACTAGAAGAACAAACGTGGTGCGGCTGGGTATGACGATGAGCAGAAGTACAACATTAAAAGCGCTTATCGTTTACATGCTACATCGCCGCAATGCATGTGCAAAACCTCTAACGCTACACTTAACCGTAAAATCCTGAACCCCCAAACACCAAAAATCCTGATCCCTGAACCCCTAAACCTAAACCCCAAACCCTAAACCCTAAACCCTGAACCCCTAAACCCAGACCCATAAAGGGGGCAGCGCGAAAGCTGAGCTCCAAGCACTCATCATCTCCTTCTCGTGGTCAGTGAATTCCTTCCACCACGGAGGCTTCGAGTTAGGGTTTAGGGTTTAGGGTTTGGGGTTTAGGGTTTAGGGTTTAGGGGCTTTCAACCGTAACCCTAAACCCGAAACCCTAAACCCAAAAGGCCCCAGAAGACTGCATGCACACAAGGATCCTGCATTTAGCGTGTAAGGAGCTGTAGAAGAGGGACTCCGGATAACCGCAAGTAGAAGATCTTTTTACCAAAAGAGTCCGGAATAAGAAAAAGTATCCCGTTATAACCACTGACATACTTATAGTACAAGTTACCACCCAACACCCTACTACTATTCAGGCCCCTACCTTAGGTGGATGTCTTTGGGCCTCATGGGTTTTAGTTCTTGGCGAGCTTGCTGAGGCCCACGCGCCAAGTTCTTGTGCTTTGCGGCTCTTTAGGCCGAACAAGTCCATAATGTCCCAGGAGATCCTCCCACAGAAGCCATGGATGGGATTAGGGTTTAGGCTTTAGGCTCAGGGCTTCTTTGCTGCCTTTCGGCTACAGACTTGGGCTTATTGGCTTATCATGGCCTCAGATCTACAGGGTGACTGGAAGCAGCTACTCACAGCGAGCGACGACATCATGAAGAGGTGCGGAACCCTAGGGCTCCAGTTACCTAAATAGTAGGTTACTGGGGTACATAATATACGGTTAGTAACCCACTATTTAGGTAACTGGAGCCCTAGGGGAAAACGTGCCTGCGGAGGTCCATCATCCATTCTTGCCCTGGGCTGCGAGGGGGGGTTCTGAGATGTTGGGCTCATGCTGCGCAGGGCCACGAACTACGGTTGATGATATAAATCCTGCATGACCCATTATCAGGAATATACCATAATTCCCGTGGTTGAGGTAATGCAGGATGTTATCATCAACAGTAGTCCTACACACAGCGTCTGTCAAGCTATGCCGCCATGGCGCATGTGGTAACGTGACAGAATGACGATACAAGAACCCCTGCTGTGCATCGGCAGAGCTGTCAAAGCATGGACCCACGAAAGCCGATCAAATACCGACGCTTGCACGGACTTTTTCTCTCATGAACCATTATAGTCGCGGTTGCATCGTCATCAAAATCCTAAGCTGATTGTGTCGCCGGGAGGTTGTCGTATCGACCTTCTCCCAACCTCGAAGCTGGAGCGTTGAGATCAGGATCCATCTTTTATGCTTTGGGGTTTAGCACTTAGGGTTTAGGTTTGGGGATCGGGATCTAGTTTAGGGGTTTAGGGGTTTAGGGGCTTAATCGAGGGTTCGGGGCTCAGAAGCTTATAATGTTAAATCTTTTTACTAAACACAAGGCCCCAGCAGTCTCTAGCAACGAAGCCCACCGTCTTCAAGGGCGTGGAGTTGAATCTGTGAAATGCATCCCTGAACCCTAAACCCTGAATCCTACACCCTAAACATAAACCTTCATCCCCAAACCCGTAAACCCAAAGCTCCTAGCCCCTACTGAACCCGAAACCCTAAACCCCTAAACCTTAAAGCCCCAAAGGCAACCGGGAGGTTCCGAATCCCACAAGCTTGGATTAAGGCAGATTGAAGTTGACGGCAGCCTGGTCCCTCTTAGGGGCTTCGGGCTTTTTTCTGCAACCGATTTAGGGTTTAGGGTTTAGGTGTCCTCTTGGGCTGTATTTAAAATGATCATGTTTAATTCTTATTGGGGGTTTATTTATAACAAAAGTGTAGACTTCTAGCCAAGAAGGACCCAGGTGAGGTTTATGAGAGTCCAGCGGATTCGGGCATTAGGATCCAGAGATAAGAGCACATGTGACAAAGGCTTGGTGAGTGACACGTCGGAGATTAGGCTTCATGGGGTTTAGGGTTTAATTATAGGGTTTATAGGGTTTGGGGTTTAGAGTTTAGGGATATTCGGGCTTGGGCCTCTTCTAATAATCTCCAGTAACCCACAAGCCGCCGCAAAACCAGCGGTTAGCACTGCTCATCAAAAATGCGTGCGCATTGAAAGGCGAATCCCTAGCTCAGTGTTCTAAAGCCTCAACTCTGAACCTGTTAAGCCTCAAGGCTAAGCCCTTAACCCTGAAGATCCTACTGTAGGAGTCCGAAGAATTAATATGGTAATTATTCTCTATTACTTATCGGCCCCTTCATGTATGTATAGTATCATACACTCCCCCCCCAAAACCCTAACGGAATGATGAAGGCCCCTATATTCAACAAAGAAAAGGCCGTATAGACCCCTGAAAGGAACCCTCCTAAATATCCCCTAATAATAGCTAAAGGCTGCTGTGTAAAACCCGAAGCTCCCAAAACTCTCTTCTTCAACAACCAGGCCCAAAAAAAGTTCCAACTTTTTAGGGTAGACCTAATATCTAAGGCCAAAAAGGTGTAAAGTTCTCCCATGTTTTATCTAAGAAAAGGATCGGAAAGGCGACGAGGGGCTCTTCACTCGGAGTAGAGCAGAAGCCCGGCAATGAGAATCACCACAATGGCCAGGAACTCCAGGAAACCTGGGATCCGGGCTTTTTAAAGGTCTTAGGGTTTAGGGTTTTAAGGTTTAGGGTTTTTAGGGTTTAGGGTTTAGGTTTTAGGGTTTAGGGCTTTAGGGTTTATGGGGGTTTAGTGCTTTAGTGGTTCAGGGCTTTGAAGTTTAGGGTTTAGGCCTTTAGGGAGGGCGATGGTTGGAGCGGTGTAGGAATGTAGGCGTTCAGGGAATAGAGTGGTTTGAGGGGTTTGAGGCGTTATCGGGCTCGGGTGCCTTCCTTTCCTGTTTTCGGCTCTTCCGGGTAGTGGTTTTGGGTTTCAGGCTCTCGCCCGTACCTCCATGTCGTCGAAGTGTTTGGCTGTTCAGAGAGCAGCAAGCAATCAAATTAACAGCTGTCATCGGCTGTGGCGAGACTGGTCTTGATTCATGGTCATACAGTCGCACACACGTCTCTGGATAGTAGACAAGGACCACCCACTCATAAAATCTTGATAGGCCTCGAGCTGCAGCTTTTGGATTGTTGGTGTGCATGTCTTGTTTGAACCCATATATCATGAACATGAGCCTTAGTACTTAGGTTGCCCGGAAAATCCCAAGCACCAAGGGCAAGAGGCATGCACAGAGTTGTCCAAAATCATACGTGTCCCTTGCAACTGTGCCAGCTGACACCAACTTGGTTGCACGTTCCGCCCTTGAAGGTACAACACATAGCCTTGCACAGCAGAGTCGTGACCATGATCCGCTGTCTAACTCACAATCTTCCCCCTTCGCCCCAGACTCGACCTGCGCTTAGCTTTCCACAGCCATCGACTCTGAAGTCGATTCTGCACAATATTCTCTGGACTTACAACAAGTACAGACACAGACGCCGGACGTCATTTAGCATCCCATCCCAAAGCTCTGCAGGCCGTAGTCTTAGTCTCAACCCGGATCGAGGCACCCATCCCGATCAACGTGTAGGTGAAGAGGTCCTCCTTCATGGATGGGTTACGAGCCATTCCCACGACCAGCCTGGGTCTTTGAGGTTTGGGTAGAGGCCTAAGCCTTAAGCCCCACCTTACCCTACAAGAACCTCTCCTCCTATAGAGCCTCTATGGATTCTCTAATAAACTCTCCAGAAGTTTGAAGAAGGTAAACTTTTCATTCTTGGGTTAAGCTTCAGGTATTCGAGGTTCAATTCCCTCACGTTTGGAATTCAGACGTCCAGGGGTGTGTAGAACAGTTTACGGTTTAGGGCGAGTGTTCGAGGATTCCTGCTATGCAGAACTCCGACTTCATTTCAAGACGGGACCCTCCCCTAAACCCAGAACCCCCCCAAAACCTAAAACCCTAAACCCAAAACCCTAAACCCATAAACCCCCTAAACCCTAAACCCCCTAAACCCTAAACCCCTTCAAAACACGCCCCGCCACTGCAATGTCGGGCAAGAGGCGCAGCGAAGAGTTGTCCAATACCCTGTGCGCAGCCACCCACTGCCACCTGCGTGCTGGCTTCGGTTTCAGGGTTTAGGGTTTAGGGCTTAAGGTTTAGGGTTTAGGGGATCCCAAATCAAAATCCAAAATAGAACGCATGCGGATCCGGACTGACGGAAACTCTTCAATATTCAAGCTCTGACAACAGCGCCAGCAAACAACTGTCAGCCCCAGAATAGCAACAGCACCACAAGCTCGCACACACACACACACACATACAGACACATAGAGGACACGCAACAAGCTGACTGAAAACAACAGCTGTACCCATAGGCCCCTAAGTAGTTCCTTTTTATGGTTCATATTTAGAGTCCTATAAGGTAGTCCCCAAAAGGAACTTCTAAGGAGCCTATGGGTAGCAACAACACTTCTGATTGTCTTTCTTGTTTGTTGTAAACGACGCCAGTCGATGCCCACGACAACACAAGCGCTCGTTTCATCCCCGGCACCATGGCAATCGCACATCCCAGCACGGAAACTCCGGCGTGGCGCTTGGTCATTGGCTCGCCGAGTCCTGCTAGGATCAAGGCCCGAAAGGAGGAAACTTGTGGAACTCAGGATTCGTTCAGAGTTTATGGGTTTAGGGTTTAGGTGCTTGCAGCCGGCAATGCTCAGGACTTCATTAGCCTACCCCGGGTTGAAGCGTTACTAACCGTAACCACAGCACCCTAACGCAGGGCCCCAATAATGAGAGCGGGGCTTTCGGGTTATACTTTATAAATGAAGGAATCCGAAGGGATACGATTTCGAATTACTCAGGCCTTATATGTTCAACCATCCCTAAACCCTAAACCCTATTGAAACCCACTCTTACTGAACCTGCAAGCCTAAACACCTAATGGCCAAAAGCCACCTAGAGCCGACATCTTCCAGCGACTACGGGAATCGGAAAAAAACTGGGAATAGCATTCCCTTCTGGCACCTGTGTAACTTGCTAGCCAACGCCATTGGTAATAACATTTCCCATAAACCCCCCGCCCCCCATGTTACTGTACTAGAATATGTCCCTGCTCCAACTACGATTCTAATTAATAAGGCGGGTCTACATTACAATGCATTTTAGGGTTTCCCACTTTGCAACTTTCCTGAGCCGATGCCTTCCTTTCAAGCTACCGGTCCGGCTGAACCTTGTCTATATGCTCGGCTGTAGCTCCTCCTTCGTAAACGATGCTTATGGCTGGGACCGAGAATGAAGAACATCGGCAGGAAAAAATGGCACTAAACCAAAGTGGGGAGCGTATAGGTAAGCCTCAGAAGCCTGCAGCCCAACCCGTCGCGACATGGAGGTCTCAATAATCAGTAGTACATCCCCCTTAACAACTGTATACACCAATATACCCCCAACGACCTACTTTACACAACTCAAGAAGGAAAGCCTCCCATACTAGTGTCCGTCCTGCGGCCTGGGACACCGGGTTCTGAGCGATTTGGCCGGGCAAAGGCTTTGCCGCCTCCGGGCGGAGCACCGCCAGCCATCGGCTGCCCGTAGGAAGTGCCTTGCACGACCACCACCACGACAAGAATCACGGACCATAACACTGCCACTGCTACCACCATTCAGTACAAGTACGAGCCCTACGACGACTACTACCACCACCACCACGACTACCAGTACTGCTACTACTGCTACTGCTGCTGCAGCTGCTACTGCTGCTGCTGCTACCACCACTTGATTACTACGACGACGACGACGACGACGACTACCGAATACTACCAGCGCGGCAGCGCGACACCACTATGACTGCCACCATGTACCACCACCACGACTTCTGCTTCAACTGCCTTTGCTACTTCTACTTCATCACGACGACTACAGCGATGCATGCTCCCTCCACCACCTGTCGGAGGATGCTCTGGGGGGCGCGAGCAGCGCGGACGGCATGCTGGAGCAAAGCCATGGCGATCTTTGTTTGCTCGACGTATTTTTGGAGTTCTCCGCTGGCTTGAGCCTATCACATCGGGCAAGCAGCGTTCTGGCAAAAACTGGAACTGGAAGCTCGATCTTGCCGCTAGCCCATCTGCGCCCTCTCTACGCTTAACCTTCGGTATTCATACGCATGGCCAAGTGCTATGTGCAAGTACTATACATATTATATATATATAATATATATATATATAAACAAACATATGGGACATGGATATATCTCGAACCCCTCAAAGGTCAAAACCCTGAGCTGCTAATTGATGCACTCCGAGGCGCGCAGCCACCTTGGCCAGCCCCGTTCTGCTTGCTCCTGCGGGGTGACGACTGCTGTGCTGGTCTTCCTGATGCTTTCAAGTGGGGGTTTAGGGTTTAGGGGTTTAGGGGTTTAGGGTTTAGGGGTTTAGGGTTTTAGGGTTTTAGGGTTTAGGGCTTAGGGTTTGCAAGATCGACCGACTGAGTGCTTCCGGACTTGCAAGCATGTGCGTATAGAAGTGCCGAAAATTGAGTGCTCCCCCCTTCCTGTGCTTTGGGGTTTACGCATATCGTGCACTTATGCCTTATGACATATAAACTCATGGTTTCAGGTGGCTGTATGGCAATTAGGACTTCTGGTCTCTCAGGCACCAAAGTACTGGGTTCTTGGAAGGCTACAGCAAAGGATCTCTTTGGTGCTTCGGTGGCTGCCTCGGCTTCATGCCACAAGGCGGCATGCTTCAGCGCGAGGTACAGGTTTACCGCCGCGTAGTTCCTAGGCTCCCATCGCACGCGTCCGAAGTTAAAGGGAAAAGTTTAGACAGGGAAACGCAAAAACTCAACGATAACATGGCGTTGAAACAGTATGACGAACATGTTCACAACACTAGTAACTAGTACGGACAATGCTACACGTCATGGATCAGAGCAAGACTACGAACGATGACGGCTGCGCTGATAATTCTAACTCTTGAACCAGTCTACATCGCCAAGAAGTTTTTCGCCCATGCTTTTTAACCAAACGACTTTACAACCTTAAGCCTGCAAAGATCAAGCTGGTTGTCACATTCATGTGAAGGCATTGGGAGTCTGGAGTAGATTGCTCAACCCTCTAAACTCTAAACTTCAACCCGCAAACCAATCCTGAGCTCCATGTAAAAAAACACCTAGCCTGAGAAGCACAAGCAGTTGACACCTGTGTACACACATGTGGAAAACGCCTGATCTCGTTCTGTAAGCTGAAACTGGCTGACACATTCCTGGCAGCAGGAATGCGCATATTGCATTAAGGGCCCTAATTTGGGAGGACCTAAACCCGAAGTCTATATATCGAAAGAAAACGGTACTGCCATGGATCCTGGATTCAAGGACAGCGCGTAGTCGATGAGGTGACGGGGCGCCTTTGCTGCTTTTGGGACCACTATCACTGGTACTTTAATCATTAGTAGTAGTGGTGGTGGTAGTAGTAGTAGTAGTAGCAGTAGTAGTAGTAGAAGTAGAAGTAGCAGTAGCAGCAATAGTAGGCACCCCCCCTACCAACTACACTTGGTCTTAAGTCTTAACCATCTTTAAGACAACATCCATTCTACTCTGTATTTACAGCACTTTCGTGATCCAGGATTATTTTATGAAGCCTCAAATTCGACTTGTCGAGTTTGCAAACTCAAACTTCGGATTTGGGATTTGCTTTTGGGGGGGAGGTGGGGGGAACGGGGGGGGATGATGACGACACTGTTACGTAGACACCCCAACAAAATCTCCAGAAGAGCCGTTTTATTTGGTAATATAATACTTTCGTGATGTCGGACCATCTTATATACTCACCAAACCTACTTCTGGATTTTGCGAACTCGACCTTGGGATTTGCAACGGTTTTCGGCGAAAACTCGAAATTGGGTGGAGGGAAGCTCTTTCGGGGATGATCACGACACTGTTTCGCGGACACCCCGAACAATATCTCTACACTAGCGCGCACACACCATGCACCACTTCAAAAGCAAACCCTCCTACGCCCAGGTCTGGGCTTTAAGGGTGTTGGCGAGCCCCTCCCACGTACAGCTGGCATCTTTATTTGCCTTTGATGTTTATAAGATGTTGCGCTTCAGGTTTTAAGCGTGATAAAACCTTCTTGGCAACTTGGCGGCACCTGCGTTTTGAAATGCACGGTTTATACAGCGTTTTCGTACTATCCGACCCTGTGGTTTAGCAGTTTCTTCCCCGTCGAGTTTGCAACTCCAGCTGCTGTCGCAGTTTCCGGGCCTGGGGGGGGGGGGGCTAGTATAGTAGTATTAGTACTATTATATACAAGTATCATCATTGTTTTGAGTTCAGGTACGGTTGAGGGCCCCAGAGTTGAGGGCCTGACAGACTCGTTCCATGTACACCCCGAGAAAAGCATCAACTCCAGTTGTTGTCGCTACAGGCTTCTCGGAGGTTGCGGGTCAAGGGATCTAGCGGCTGTTGAAAATTTTGACTCAGGCCGAAACTTCCGACACGCCGTGCCTACAACGGCCAGGTAAACCAGGGGTCCACTACACGTGTGTCTTCGGGGCCACAGGGTGGCCACAAGTAAGCGGAGGCTTTCCGCACCGAGCTTTCAGACTGGACTTCGAATCGTCAACGCGGGAGAACATGGCCTTACGCCCTCGCGCCAGTGAACAAAGAACCTAAAGTCCAAGGCCTGCACCGTCACTTCACAGCACTTTCTAACTTTCCCTCTTATCTTGTACCTGGTCAACCCTCAAAAATCTAAGAAACCCCCCTGCGAAGCAGGAACCTGTACATCTTTCCCGTCAGAAAGTCATGAAATTCTGATACACCCTGTAAACCCTAAACCCCTAAACCAATAAACCCTAACATACAAAACCCTAGAAGATCCCTGTTGCCAGTGGGCCTCAGGTGTCGACAAGGCCAATTCCTTCAGAATCGCCCCGAGACTCCAGCGGAAGACCTCCTGGCTGAAAGGAGAACTTCAGAGGTAAGAGTTACGGGGTTTAGGGTTTTAGAGTTCAGGGGTTTGGAGTTTAGAGTTTAGGGTTTAAGGTTCAGGGTGTGATGCTTAGGGTGTATAGGAGTTCTTGAAGGTGCATGGGTGGCCGTGCAGTCATACAGGCACAGTGTGCCGGGAATCTAGAACAACTATTTGGGCAAGTTCCGACAGCAATCTCGCAATCTTGCCCCACTTGCCTCACTTGCCCACTTCCCAAACTTGCCCCCCCACTTGGGCGCGGGGGTGTGGCGGGGGGAGAGCGAGATTGCTAGCATCTTGCAATCTTGGTCTGAAGGTAAACTAGTGGACAAACAAACGCAAGTGGGGACCAAGACTGCCAAGATTGCTGGCAACCTTGCTTCGACCAAGATTGACCAAGATCCAAGATGGTTCCCAAAATATCTGTTCTAAACTACCGACACCATGTACAGGCAGTATAAGGGTTCTTGTGACATTGCACAGGGGGCTCACAGAGGCTTCACCTGTATCAACTCCAGGCTTGAAGGGTTCTTGTGCATGGAAGAGTGCGAACTAAGGTTATGGGCAACCGGCTCCATGCAACATTGGAACTAAAACCTGCTTTCCTTTTATTGATAATCAGTACTGAAGATCTTCTCTGCTGTGTTCAAGTGCCCCTGAGCCTTGAACAACCCTGGGCTCTGCCCATCCTGCCCCAAACGCCAATAGCAAGGGAGGCCCCAAACATCTGGATAGTTCTCTAAATCAGGGGGCCTTGTTCTAGGGGTGCCGTACGATATTTGGGATCTTGATAATTTAGAGAACTACCCATCTGACGAAAAGGCCATAAGTACTGGCTGCTCTGGCATTGCCTGAACCCTCAAGCGCCGAGGCTAGCATTCACAGTGTTTAGGGTCTAGGGGTTCAGGGTTCGGGGTTTAGGGGTTTAGGGATTAGGGTTTAGGGAACCCCTGATTCCGCTGATAGACAAAACCGGAGGCTGGCCGAAGAGAGGCTGCGCTCTCTCATCCAGGAGGCTGAAGTCGAAGAGATAGGGCTTGACAAAGGCACCGGGCTGATCTAGGCTGCGGAAGGAATCCAGGTGGATATCCTGTCCAGGCAGAGGCTTGTATACTGTGGCCGGGTCGGCTGCAGATAGGTCGGGTTTCCCATCGCTGGAGGATCCAGGTTGGCCTGAGGACCCTGATGGTCCCGAGGGTGGCTGTGGTGTTTGAGGAGGCTTGGAGGGGGCCGCTTTGAGGGGGGGATCGGTGTCCTTAGGCAGGAAGGATTGCGACTCCGCAGATCGCAGGTGCTGCTGTGGTGGAGGCTCCGGTTTCGGCTCTTGAGTGCCCGTTGGGGCAGTCTGAGGCGGGGTCGTCGTAGCAGAGCTCGCCTTGGGCTCCTGGACGGTTTTAGGCTTGGCTGTTGAGGATGAGGCCTCCTCCTGGTCTGTGGCATCGGCCCAAGAGCTTTTCTGTGGGGTCTTCGGCGGAGGGCTGGGTCGGGCTGAGGGGGGAACATGCTTGGGTCTGGCCTTCTCCTTAGGCTGGACCCGGGCCGTGGGAGGCTGCTTGGGCGCATCTTCGAGCTCATTGCAAAATAGAGGCGGAGGCACGCGAACACCATCGGTCAGCAGATCCCAGTAGGTCCACCGTCCTTGTGTTCTGTAAATAGGCTTGTACTGCGTGGCTGCCCACATCTCTTGTCTGTTGAGAGGCTGCTGATCTCCTACAGGAGGGTCTCTGAATAGGCAGTCAGGCATTTGTCCTTTGGCTATCTTTTCCCTCAGGACTTGGAGCTCAAAGGACTCGCCAAAGATATTGAATAGGCAAGTGTCCGGCTTGGGCACTAACCATGGTTCGCTGTCTGGGGCTCAAGGAGGCTCGGGTAGGGTCTCATCCACCGTAGGCTGTTGCGGCAGATGAAGATAGAAATTCCTGCAACTGAGGCTGAGTAAGGCTAGGCTCCTCAGGGATAGGCGTTGTGGCCGGATTGACTACGGCGGGTGCGTGCCATGCTACTTCGAGGCTCAGTTCGGTGGAGCAACAACGCGGCTAGCCAGGCAGGCTTGCTGCGGCGTTGGTTAAAAGCCAACTCGTGGCGGGAAGCGGGTCCTTGGACTTGGGTGCACCGCGATCTTGCTGCCGAACGATGCAGGAAGACTCCCACCAGCTTCGATCTTTCGTCTCGGGCTTTCGATCTCGAGGCTCTGGGCCACTCCATCCGTCATGCTTGGAGGCGGAAGAGGTTCAAAGAGTGGCTTCATGGCTCGGGAGTCACGCACCGACATGAAGTTCGCGAGATGACTGCTCATCACTCGTTGCGCTCCATTTTCTTGTGCTTTCATGTGCAGGATTTTGACAAGCTGAGGAAGCACATGACCCTATAGGACCTGCGCGCCGTGCAGTTCTCTTGGGCAGTGTTGTGAGTGATCAGTGGCTTTTGCAATCGTCCACAGGCCCGACGGTGCCTGCAGCCTCTGCGGCCATTCTCTGGGCACATTTGATCATCTTGTATGGTTCTGTGAAGCTACGGCAGACGGCAGGCCATGCAAGCCCTCTTGTCCTCTCGAGAGTAGATTGGGATGGTCCTCGTCTGGCCAGACGCTCCTGCATATTGCTAAGTGTGTGTCTCGCCTCTGGGAGGCTAGACATGGAACGGAATCCACCCTTTAATTAGGGTTTTAATTGCGCTGAGGCCTCGTCGCCTTCCAGTGCACTCTAAGGAATGGTTCGGCTTATGGCTCTATTCGGCCTCTGGCTGGGAGGACTAAGGATCTGTGTCGCTCTGCGGCTCATCTCGGGGCTGCCAGCTCTTAGGGCCTGCGGTGCTTCTTGCACTGGCAGACTGGACTAAGGCAGACTGGACTAAGGCTCTGTGAGGCTCGGTGGCTCGTCTCGGGGCTGCCAGCTCTTACGACAGGCGGTGTTTCTGGCACTGGCAGACGGGACTAAGGATCTGTGAGTCTCGGTGGCTCGTCTCGGGGCTGCTAGCTCTTCGGACAGGCAGTGCGTCTGGCACTGGCAGACTGGACTAAGGATCTGTGAGGCTTCGGCTCGTCTCGGGGCTGCTTGCTCTTAGGACAGGCGGTGCTTCTGGCACTGGCAGGCTGTTCTTGGAGGGCAGAGTCCCTCGGCGTCTCCTGCCTGCAGGTTCCAAGGAACGGAAGCGCTCCTGCGCTCAGCTAAGGACTGGTGCCGGCCGGCCTTTGTTCCCTTCCTCTTCCTCTTCCTCTTCCT
>CAJNJA010045953.1:0-26606 GCA_905231915.1 Symbiodinium necroappetens | reverse complement strand
CTACCCGCTGTTACTGGGAACGCTTCTTGACTCAAAGGGTATGGCGCAGACTCGTCTAACATTCCAGCACTCTTTGTTGCACGAGTGGTAAGTCACTTACAGCAATATGCCCATGTAAACTCGCGAATTGCACCACAATATACTGTCATACACAAGTGTGCAGCCGAGCGATTGTCCCAGCTGCTTGCATCACTCATCCGGCATGAAGGAGACTATGCGCCTTTGGCGGGGGTTTGAGGTGGAAGCGTTCCCCTGCTCGAATTCAAGCGCCTGCCCCCGCATTCAATTAACGAACGACATCTGTGCAAGATCCCACAGACCGAAAGCTCTAATGTTCAGACCGGGCGACACATTAGGGTTGCCGTCTTCGACCCAAACGTTTTCTTCCTTTATAAGATGTCTTTGATAGTCCAATCATGTCTCCAATTTCAGGCTTGCCTCAGACCAAGAGCTCAAGTTAGCGAGACGCCTCGTGTCTCCAAAGCTCGATTCACACGGCAGCTGTGTTGCCAACGGCGAGCAAAAGAGAACATGGTGAATTTTGGTGGGTGGAGTTCGATTTCGTCGAGACCCTGCTCCTCGTGCTGGCAGCATCGGACAATGCCCAACCAGCCCACGTGTCACCAAGCAGCTGACAAAATCGAAGGAACGACACGCCCAAGGCGCCTTGGGAAGCCGAAGTACGCATTCCCAGCTCTGGCATAACTCCCGCTTGACCTCCAACGAACCGCCGTATGCCTGTCCAGGTTGTGAGAAACACATTGCACAAGCCACGGTACTACTCCAGCAAAACTCGACGTGGGAGATCTTGGGAGCACCTTCGCCAGACCCTCCTTCTGCACCTGACAACTACATCAAGGTTTAGGCAAGAACCGCTGCAACAGCATGGAGTGCCTGGATTTTCTTGAGCAGCTGGCACAGCTTCGTGTAGTTCACAGCTGCCTACAAGTGTCTGATTGGTGTGTTGACACCTACTGTATGTTCAAGAGTGGTAAGTTCGATGGTGCTGTTCGTGTTCTCACCATCAGACGATTCGTATCTTCTCAGTAACGAATCGTATGGCCGCATCTGTCAAAGCCCTCTCAGCCTGAACACGTGGACGAACCGCTGCCGCCGAAACCGATATGCCTTCGATGCACATACCACAATTGAGACTGCCCGAACGGCCAGGAAGCACTTGCAAGCAGACTTTCATGGCATGTCATGCTTCACCAGTTCACCGGCTATGTGCTAAACTTTCCCTACAGCAGCAGACCCCAAGTCTGCTGCTCGTACATTCACCAGGCCTGACTCCCTCCACTGCAGAATGCAGCTTTTGAATGCGGCAGAGGCAAAGTCATACTCCTCTGCCACAATGCCAGCTCGACGTGTAGATAAGTGTAAAGCAAAATCAACCGATCGCATGATGTTGCCTGCCGCTCTAAAGCAGCAACGGCAGTGCTCAGGGAGGTATCCATCGTAGATGATGTCCTGACCGGCCTGAGACCAGGAATGCGATACAAGCTTCACAGCGAAGCTGCGTGCGTGTCTCCTCTATGCGCCCGGCCAAGGGGGAAGCACTTGCAGCAGTGCCGATGCCTTGGCCCGGGCGGGTGTCGGCGAGGACGGCGGAGGCGGTGGCTGGCTCCTGGAATCGCTGGAATCTCGGGACGACTACTGCAGCATGGATGGCTATGCTGCGGTGCACTGCGGGGCATTGCTGTGCGTTTGCGGCACCGCAACTACTTACAATCAAGGCAAGTCCAAAACGTCACTCGGGCTTGCCTGCGGCTGGCAACCGCGGCAGGAGCAAGACTGCTACCTGCATCGCAGGTTGCGAAGCAATAGAAACTCAATAGTACAGTGCATTGGGAAACGGAAATCCCTAACTGATTTCTGCCACTCGGCCACTTGTGCCGCTTGAACCTCCCGAGCTATTGCATTGGCGGTTTGCCCCCGCTTGAGCAAATTGTGCCACCTACACTCCGTCCGGCGTTCAGTAGTTCTTGTAACAATACATCAGCACCCGAAACCCCAAAGCCCTAAACTCTAGAACCCTAAACCCTAAAGCCCCAAACCCTAAACCCCTAAACCCGAAACCCTAAAAACCCAAAAACTATAACCCCAAACCCTGGCACGAGTGGCACAAGTGGCGCCCACCCACCCCTAAACAGTGTGTACGCGTTTGACATGGGGAAACACGCTCATGCCGCTTGAACAGACGTGGCGTTCTGTTGAATTCAAGTGGTCAATAGGTTCGAGTGGCGTGATAGTACCACTTAAAACATGAAGGTCTGACTTAAGTGCCGCACAAGGCTGGCTCGCGTTGTCATCTGCCTCTGGCCAACCTAGCACACCACTTGTGGACCTCGGCCGCGGTTCTGGGCATTGAAGCAGCACGTGCTCACCTGCAGTTACCTGGTATGCGTGCAAGCTTTTTTTTGCTAATATGCATGCGACACGTGTTGTGCGGCTGGTCCTTTGCCAGACAACCACGACCATCCGCTTTTGCCGGGCCAGCTCTCTTTACCCATCTTGCTTTCAAGCAAGCTTGCCTGTGGGGCTTCTGCAGGAGCTCCGTACGAGTTCTCGCTGCGACTCGCTTCTGTACGTCCTCTGCCACTTGCATCCGCTGTGCTGGTGGCGGGAACTGCACTGGATGACACACCATCAAGCAAGACAGGCTGGTCGTCAGAAGGGACTTTCACGTCGCCAAGCTTCGGCAGTCGCTTACTACCTGCTGAGGCTGCTGCCAGCCCTTGCGGATCGAAGATTTCAGCCCAATAGAACCAGCGCTGGGGCTTGGAAGGGTCAAGCCTCTCAGCAACTCGCCTGGATTCGTCAAGGATACGCGCCCATGGGGCTTCCGTAAGCGTGGCTGCGATGTTCTGGTCGGATCCCTGCCGGTACTGCACTGGATCCTGTATGTACAAGGGTGGCGGAGGCCCTTTATGGGAAGGAGGAGGCACAGCTGCCTCACAATCCTTTCCCTCTATCAGAGAAAGGCCTCTTGGTGTTTTGGCTTGCGGAGCACAGATGTACTGGAAAAATCTGAGCAGCAACTCCCGCAAGCTCGCAGTAGGTATCTCAGATCGCTTCTTCTCCTCCAGAACTGTCTGCAGTGGTGGGATGTACTGCTCCCTCTGCAAGAAGCACAAAACAAAAGCCGTCCATGCGACCCCATTCATGTAACCTTCACGGTGGTTCATCAAGCCATGGTTTCGAGCCCAGAGCTTCACAAGCCGAATCAAGTCCCTGGCCTTGCTGCAGCAATCACAAAGACTGCGAAGCATCGAGTCTAAAAGCGACTCGTGGCCCTCACCAAGAAGAAGATGCGCATGAAATCGTGGTGCCGGACTCTGCCCCGAGGCTTTCAGGTGGATCGAACATTGGCAGGGTGCATGTGGGAACAAACGGGTAGCATCTAAAGCCAGCAGGTGTGTGGAATGAGGCGCCGAAAAAAGGCGCGCCCAAAGCTTTGCCAGCTTTGTATCCAGCTCATCTGCACTCAAATCTGGCAGCCTGCAGGCTATATCCACATCAGAACCGTTGAGCTCCGTGTCTTGAGCACAGGAACCAATGATCGCCAGCTTCGGGCCCTTACTCGTCAGTGTTGCTGGGAACTCTTGAGCAAATGCAGCCCTCAGCAAAAGCAGAGCACGTTGACATTCCCTTCTGTACTCATCCGTCGGCTGCAGCTTCTTCAGGAGCTCTGCCAGCTCCAGTTCCATTCCACGGGCTTTGCTGGAAGTAATCGCGTGCATGAGTTCCTGATCACTCAGGCTGTCCTCCTCCCAAGTCGTCTCCTTCACAGAATGCACAGATAGCTCGAAGCAGACATCAACCTACTCGTGTTAGTTCCCTCTGCGTGACTTGGGGTGCAACGGGGCAGGAGTGCTGTTTGCTGACTCGCGCCAAACCATCTACGTAGATCCTCTTCTTTCCTCATCCCAGGGTATGCAGGTGTGGATGACCAATTTCTCAAGAGTTCGTTCTGCTGGCTGCTGCCCTACATCAGGTCTTCCACGACTGATGATGCTCCCACCCAGGGCCCTCGCTTGGTATCACTGGTCGCTGCCGGTTTCTTGTGCACCCAGGTGTACAATCCAGCACATGAGGAAGTGCGACGGGTTCTGGAATCAGTTTCTGTAACTGCTGAAAACCCTGTCTGACCTATTGTGATCGTGCAGGATTAATACATGGTGCCATCGGGCAAGACTTCACAAAACAGTGCCAAAAATTGCTTCAATCACCCGCACTGGCCGCAGGATCGTGCATGGTTCCTCCTACCACACTTCTGCGAAGGGTGAAACACGGAAGAGGGAAAGAGACCTGCTCAAGATTCAAACTGCAAGCAGTTCACCTCCAAAATCGCGGTGATTGCATTTCAGTGTAGCTGACAAACACTCAACCCCGTCTCCACCCCAAACACAACTTCCACAATCCGTTCAGGGGGCATCACCCATGATTTTGAGTGGCTGACACAGATGCACAGACTACCGTCGTGCTCACAACAATGTACTGTAGAGAGCAGTCGTTGGCCCAAGGACCTCCGCAAGGAAATCCGTTAAAATCTCAATACAAGCATTTCTTCGAGATTCGAGAGAAACAGCAGACGCGCAAGCCTGGGGCCTTGGGGATCTACATCTAGACTCAAAGTTCTGCAACCAAACAGATTTGCAGCATCATCATGGCTTGTTAGGTTTTGCGAGGACAAGTAGGGGAACTCCAACGGTTCGCACGCGAGGCCCTGGACAACAAAGACTCTTCTGTGATCTAAAAGCGGATTCTGAGTGACATCTCGTGAAGTCACGACCCCTACCCGGTCTTCTCGCTATTGCATTGAACGCCCACCAACACAACACAAATCACATGTCACTACAGCCCAAGTGGAGCAAGAGGGCATGCTAATTGATTGCACAATGCCAGAAATGCGACAGTGTATCAGGCACGTGCGTCCGATCCTTGAGGGCGCCGGCACCCATCGAACCGGTTTGTATCCGCCGACGGCTATGCCACGGTGCAGGCTCCACGCCTTGCGCATCTGAGCCGGCAGAGCCACTTAGAGTCGCAGATGCAGATATGACAGGGGCAGCAGATGTAGCAGATGTGTGCTTTGGCTTCGGTGCCATGCCTTTGGAAGCTTTCGGTGCCGGGCTGTCTGGCTTGGCCCTCCCCAAGCCGGTACCGTTGGCTTCGTTCGGAACCTCGCTGGCCCAGGCCTTCGATGTGGGAGCTCCCGCATGTCGAGGCATCTTGCTGCCTTGTCCTTCCTCGATATCCTCTGCAAGCCTCCTCCTGCCCCCTAGGGATGAAGGTGGTGCTTTTGGCGCAGATTTGCTGGTGGTCTTAGGTGCCTCGTCTTTGGGCAGCAAGCTCTGACTCAGGGTGACAGTGGATCCTTCCAGACTGAAGAGTTCTGGATATTTCGCGAGAAACTTCCGTATGTTACCCAGGCCTTGAAGGTCATGCTGGCCCCACTTCACTTTCACGGAGAAAGAAGGAATCAAGGCAGCGCCACCTTCTGACTCAAGTCCGTCCTTGAGGATCTCAAGGGCCTTCCTTTCCATGGCAGGCCGCGGCCGCTATCCTCACTTTTCGTCAGACTGACACATCAGACTGACACCGCTTGAGCCGTCAGCAACAAGAACGCTCCTCTGCGTGTCTGTGCCTGCGATTCTAGCCATACTTACCTACTTCTTATAATCATAGCCCGCCCGTTCAATCAAGATTCGTCAAGCAAACTGCTGTGCCGAGACACGACAGGCGGTCAGCCGCTGCTTTCCGAGCCTGTTCCAGGCTGTCTCATAGCGATCGTGGACAACCCCGCCCCCAAACTTGACGGGTGGGTCCTCTTCGACCTTCTTTTTTGCCAGGATGCCTCGTGCGCATCTCAGAGGCGGAGCAAACATCATGCAGCACGCGGCCTTGCATGAGTCGGCCAACGAGTGGAAGCGTAGCTGGCGTAGCTGGCGTAGCTGTGGGGGTGGCAGTGCTCGGCTTGAAGGACTCCTTCGAGCAGGCTTCTCCACATGCTGAGGAAGTCTGGTTCAAACACGGACTGGGGTGGAACTCGGGTTGAGGCCCGAGTTCCATCAAGCATCCGTCGTGTTGAGTTTTTCAGCAGGGGAAGAAGCGGTAGGATGTCGGAAGGACCACAGAGTCCTGCATGACAAACTGTCGCCCGACTTTTCAGCAGGAACCCGTCCAAGACTCTTTAACACTTCAGGACGGGTAGCATGCATCCCGGTCGGAATGAAAATAGAAGAGGCTGAAATACACTACAACGCCGGCTACAGGGCTGCAGCGCACGAACCTTGGTTGGCACAAGTATCGTTTCATGCAAACGAGGCCGGTAAAGTCAATCTGGTGCACCCCTTCCCTCCTTCCAGCTACTGGGACCAAGCCACATACCGATGGTCTGCAGTGGCAAAGACTCCAGCAAACTTCACATAACATAACATCCGGTCCTGGTAGGAAACAGGTGGCGAAGATGCTGTTGGCGGTGCTATGGATTTCCACGGCGTCGGCGAGGAGGCGGCTGGTGGAATCGGCGACTTTGGTGACACGAAGCCCTGCCCTGCCTGCATGATTGCATGTCGAAACTACGCAAGAAAGGATGAAGGCACCCCTCACGCGCACCGACTAGTAGGGGGCATGGCCTCTAGCCTAGCAAGGCCGAGCTTCCGTTTGTGCCCCGGCTAAACGAACTACATCAAGCTAAGCAGGGGAACTCTTTGGCACCATGTCGGCCTGCATCCGTTTAGGTTGTTATCTTCACTGGAACTCCAATCTCAGAGACCTGCAGATGCCAAAATCCGAAGATCATCCCCAGTCGTACTGCCTTCGACAATCGAGGGCTTGATGCCCGCGGCGTCGGGTTCATCTCCTCTGATGCAGACTGCTTGGTTCCTGTTCCTGGCAGCATGGCGAAGTGGCACGTGGCCTATCTTTCCACCTTATCCGATCAGTCAAGAGTCTGCTCATTCAGTCCCCGGGAGGCTCCGTTCAACACCAAACAAAGTCGCGGCGGACGGGCATTGGCACGTAGACAACATGACTACAACTTACTCGGCTTGTAAAACATGGTAAAACCGTGGTGAGCTTCATAAGAAACCTCAGGCTTCAGCCCACAATCCCTGGTCCGGATGTGTATACAGCGTGCCAAGGCAGTAACAGTGCATAGGAAAAACGCGTGGTGTTTGCAGCTTCTCCTCATCGAAGTTATCCGGCGTTAGCCTGTTCGGCGCGGGCGAACCAAACCGCCGTCATTATTCCACCCTGTGGGACCGCCTGGACCTTCCGATCCCTCCCGCTTCCCCCAAATCCTCCCGCATCATTTCCCGTAGAAACCGATGTGGCTCCACCTTCGGTGTTCGGACTCGAGAGCGTTTGAACACAGCTGGCCTTGAGTGCCTGGGTCAAATCCAGGCCAGGAGCCCTCAAAGCAAAAGTCAGCGACTTCGCTTCGCAATTCACTCATGTGAACAGAGTCTGAGCGTCACGCATCGAAACCAGCACCGTCTGCGAAAGCGCCAGCATCAGCGGCTTGAGGCCACACGCCCACCGACGGAGAGTCAAAACCTTGCACGTGCCGGCAGGTCGCAACCACCAGTCACCAGGCAAATCGAAAAGCCGCATCCGCATGAACCGGCACGAATGACTGGCATCCATCAGCAAAACGCATAACACAGACGACATTCTCAGCAGCGGAAGATTCACCTTTCGTCTCACTTCTCCTCATCCTTCTTCTCCTCATCCGGTCCTCCTGCTGTTACATCCAAAACAACGCCGGTGGAAGAAAGGTCCTGCTACATCCAAAACAAAAGCCACTGGAAGAAAGATCCTCCGGCTCATACACACCCACAGTCCCTGCCACAAGCCTGAACTGCTTCACTGGGCTGTGATACTGGTTCCGGCATCTGCAGTGTGCAAACCGTGCTACGCCGATCAGCCGATTAGCTGATCAGCCGACAAGACGGCACCCATTCCTGACCTGGATTGCGAGACGCTAAGGAGGCCGGTGGCCGGAGCCGATCAACCGATTTGCGCGGGGGGGATCGGCTGATTGGCTGATCGGCTTATCGGCTGATCAAATCAGAACTCTTCAAACCCTCGAACTCCGAGGGTGGGGCCCCGGACTGATGGGGCACCCCGGATTTTTGAAATCAGAACTCTTCATACCTTCGAACTCCAACAGCGGCGCCCCGGAAAATCAGAACTCTTCAAACCCTCGAACTCCGAGGGTGGGGCTCGGGACTGATGGGGCTCCTACTGCCACTGCTACTGCTACCACTACCACTGCTACGACTACTACGACGACGACTACTACTACTACGACGACGACTACCTCTACCACTACCACTACCACTACCACTACCACTACCACTACCACTACCACTACCACTACCACTACCACTACCACTACCACTACCACGACGACTACTACTACTACTTCTTACTACTGCTGCGGCTACTACTTCTTCTGCTTCTCCTTCTTCTACTTCCTCTCCTACAACTCTTTCTCCTTCTCGCACTGCTTCTACGACCAGGACCACCACCAACACTGTCAACTATTAGGCCTTCTGCCGCTGCCAGCACGATCACACGGAAGACACCACCTATGCTACAATATGTCTTGTGCGCATGTTTGCTGAGCTAAAGTTTAGTTTGACTTTCCAAACACGACGTCACATGTGAATCTGTGATGAGCGAGATCCGTGGAAATGTTCGAAGCAACCTTGACAAGGCTCGACACCCATTCTCAGGCTGGTTTCGTCAAGTTATTCGTTTCTTTTGGCTCCAGCAAGGACTCATTCGGTTCCGGTAGATCTAGAGGTAAATCTAGAGCTTCTAGACAATTCTCGAGATCTACACCGACGTATGCCTCTGCAGTGGCCACATGTGAATGAAGGTTTGCGAGCACAGGGATCCAAGAGGTCAAGCGACCTCCGAAGCCGGTGGGCCAAGAGCTCTGAACCGTCTGCACCTCAAACTGGCAGCTTCGAAGCGGACATCCTCGACGCCAAGGCTGTCTGCAGCCATGTTGCTTGTCCAGCCTGGTCCTCCACGGTCTTTCGGCTGCGACCACCTGAAGCACGGCGCAGAATCGCCTTGTGGGAAAGTTGCTCCGCTACACGGATCCTCCAGTTTGCGGAAGGTTGGAGATGTCCCAGAGCCTCAACAATCAGCCGGACCGATTGACAGGCTCTTCAGTTGTAGCTGCTAGCATGACCCTTGCGGCGCTTGAGGCTCTCACCCGAAGTTGTCACCTGCTAGATGGTGGACAAATTGGAATTGTTGTGGATTCCGGTTTCCAGCCTTGGTCGCTGGCAACTCCAGCCGCAGCACGAATCTTCACCTGCGGACTACAATGTTTGCATGTGCACGCACGAACACTTCCTTTTCTTGGCAAACGACAACTCAAGAAGGCCGCGCTGGTGTCGGACTTTTTAGCATGAAAAAGGAGCAGTTCGCCGGTTCGCTTAAGCCCTTTCGTAGCGGCATGATGCAACGGCGAGAGAGCGCGACCCCGCATGTCTGCAAATCCTCAAGCTTCAATGGAAAGCATGTCAGGAGGAAGCGGCAGCATGGCTGCCGTCTCACAGCCCAAGTTGTTCTGCGCGCTAGTCCGCGAATCATCGGACCAGGTCGCTGTGCTCACACTGGCGAGCCTTCTTCCACGCTTCGCCCCGAAGCTCACCTCGAGCCAAGCCATGACAAACAAGACGTTTCGAGACCTCATGATACCAGTAGCTTCTGCCGAGGATCTGCTAAGCACCGTATCCAGGCATTGGCGTTGAAACTGCACAAGGTCGTTGTCAGAACGGTAGGCACCCCACACCCGTACCTGTGGACAGCACCGCATTCAAACAGAACTGATGACTAATGACCTCAAGGCCGAGAATGCTCCTAGTAGAACTCACTAACTCGCCATCTGTACAGAACCAAGCTACTAGGTTTAGAGGCCGTGCGATGCAAAGACACCTGCTCAGAAACAGCACAAGGCCCGAGAAGGACAGAGCATTTGAAGCAGTCTAGCATTACAGTCGCATGGCCGGCAAAAACCCTCTAAACTCTGCCCACTGTTCGACTTCGAAGCCGAACAAAGAAAGCGGCACTGTTCGGTTTCAGATACTGGAACCTCCCTGGCTTCAACGGTTACGTTATATCGCCATGACAGCGTTGTATGCGGGGCCATCCCATGAAAGACAGTCGTGCCAGTTGAGAGGTATGGCCGTGCAAGGCTGGTGTCAGCGAACCTGCCGACACCTGTTAGAGTTTGAATCCATGCCCAAGCCGCCCCAGCCTCAGTGACATCCAGGGCAGCAGGGCCGAACGAAATGCTGGCCTCCAAGCAGTGCTAGCGTAAAGAGTGCATCTCAGTACAGAAGCTCCACCCCTCCTCCAGCGGTGCAGGAGGCAGGGCTTTGGTACAACTGATGACCGTGTGGCCATCCAGACACACCTTGACAACTTGAGGGCATTGTGTGACGACCGCACCATGCATCGCTGGGCACAAGCCTCCAACAAGCTCAAGTCACACCTCAATGCAATGTGAATCCATTCGCCGAGAGGTAGGGGTTCACCTTCGTGCTTCACAAGTTGCAGAGTCCACGCTTTGCATGGTGCGAGTCTGATATGTCCTTGGCACCGCACAATCCCCTTCCAAGATTGGAGAAGACTGCCCAGAAGCCGACAGAAGAAAACCAGGACGACTGCAGGAGTTGAGTTCAAGACAAGAAGGTATGCAACAAAAGTCTGCGGCAGCATTTTGCTCACGGCCTGGGCCTGTAATGTAGTGACCAGTACTGCTCGGCATGGCCACGTCGCACAACGCAAAGATCCTGCTGTCAACGCTGACAATGAAAAATCGAATGGAATTTCGGCACCGAGGTGCTGCCTCCGCTGAGCTTGTGGTCAGCCGCAGCCAAAGCTCGACCTGAGCAACGGAACCTCGCTTCACAATGGCATCGAAGCGGGCTGAGTCACTGAGGCCCGCACAGTCCACCCTGGGATGGGAGCCTCATCGCCGCGGTCGCTGTTGCTTTGCACCTCCGGCCGGTCACTCCACTGGCAAAACGCAGGACCACGACAGGATATGACAGGCAGAACTCAAGCCCAGGCATGCCAGTGACAGCCCAGCCCAGCTTGCCCCGCCCCATCCCAGACGACTACAACATGTCTTGACCAACGAATTTGGGGGCCGGGGCGAATTCGACCAAATCCCGTGCGAGTTGTGTTTGAGTGGGCATAACCGTCGAGCAACAATGACAATGCGGTTGTCGACATAGCGGGTGCCATAGAAGGACTCACAAACGGAGTCAAAGAATGATGACGCACGTAGATCTCTTCTTCGATGGATGGGTCCTGAGTTCGCCAATGCAATGGCACTTGCCAAAGCACTTGCTGTTGTTACAGCGTCACTTGAACCATTTTGGTCTGCAATGCAGGTGAAGGTGTGGAAGTGCCCGGTGGATTGCGTGGCTTCTAGCAGGCCGGCTACCTCGTGAGCTCCGCTTCTATCTCCACGATGCGGTGAAGCAGGGGCCTGTACATGAGGAATTCTAGAAATGCGTGGGCCTGAGACTGAGAGGGTTGGTGTCCGTTACAATACCCAAGTTCGCATTCTGCTCCAGGACCGCCCCCAATGACTGCAACCAAAACCAACTTTCCAGCAATCTTCAGATGTTGTATGTCAGTATGTCTTTCATGTTGTATGTCTTTCAATCAGGTAGCTGTCAAGAAATTAACGCTTTCTCTCTGATCTCAATCACTTTATTGGCCAGTGACAAGCAACAGAAGATTTAAGGGTAGTCCGGGCTGCCAACGCAGGCACCCCATCTGGCATTTCAGATTGCTTCACAGAACTTCCACCACGATGATAGAAAGCACACTGCCCCCTGCTTTGTGCGCGTAGCCAAATCAAAATGCAGACTACTTCCTTCGGAACAGGATGTGCACACACATTTTCGTACACACACACACATACGATGGTTGAGCCTCGCAGGATGCCGGCACTAGACTGTTACTTTCTGAAAGTGCAGGTACACCAGGTTGATCATACCGGCTTTTCACTCTGATGCATAACTTCGTTGGTTACGGTAGCATCGGAAGTCCCTGCCCCCCTGCACCAAGCCACAGAGCCCTTGTGGGCCGATTTGTTTTCAGACGAAGCCGAAGATGCACGAGTGTGCGCAGCATTCTCTGCACAACCGGTCGAGTCACGAGCCGCCACCGTCGTGCCTCGCCTGCTTCTTTGATATGCCGAGGGCTGGCAACCAGAAGCCACAGGCCGTGGTGTCCGGAACACCAAAGTCGCATTTCTCTCTGTTCTTTTCCTTTAAACTAAAACTCTGCACCGGCTGAATGCCTACCCAATGCCAACTAGTGCCGACAGGTTCACGGTGCACGCTGGGCTGCACCCTATGCACTGCCAACTGGCGCACTCCATGCCCGTCCATTCCATCCGCTCAGAATAATACCAACATGATCCAACCCGCCAATGGTGTCTGGCAGTCAGGCTGCCAGGAGTTCACCCCCGTAACCAGACTGTGTTCCGCACACGCACTTTCCCTCTGTGTCCCCGTTGTACAACTTGAAAGTTGCAGGCACAGGTTGATCACACCTGGCTTCACTCGTTTTAAACTGTAAACATGGAGAACCCGTGACGCACCAAAAAAATTGCACAAAACAAACGACGAAGCCCCAAACCCCAAATCGGCCCTGAACCCGTCACCAACCGGCAAAACTCCACTTTTGCTGTGCGCAGTCCCGTTCTGACCCAAGCAGCCAAGCCAAACCACCACAGGACCTGTGCACCACCCAAACCAAGCCAAGCCAGATTAGAACCTACACAACCTTGTCCTGGCTAACACCCAAGCCCTCATCCCTCAACTAGAGGCTACTGAAAGGAGTGGCGAGTGTCATCGGAAACCCTAAGTTTAAATGAAGCGGGCTCGCCCAGCTGGCTCATGGGGGCCGCGAAGCCACCACAGATTGAACACTCCCAAAACTCTTGAATCAGCCAGTTGGCCAGTGGCGCAGCGCTGTGCTGCTGCTGCATGTTGTATCAAAAGCAGTTTTCGGCCGTTTCAGCATGCGGCACAAATAGCGAAAAAGGCATGCATTGGCATGCCAACTCTAGCAGCGAAGCTGGGTGAAAAACCTGGCCCCGAAATGCTTCGGAATCGGCGGTCTCCAAAACAGAAGCAAGCGCGTTTCCGGAAGACGGCACCTGCTCTCGACCGCGTGCACTGCCAACAAGGGCGAGCCTCAGGCCCCAGTACAAGTCAAACGTCTCGTCACATCTGCTTGTGCACGTGTCTGTGGGGGTCGGTACGATTACGTCGCTCAGTTCGAAACTGCTGACGATCGCTGATGCTGGAAGCAGTATAGCTTAGCCTAAGCTGTGGAACAGCATGCCGTCTTGCGAAGACTTGAAACAGCCCGCAAGACTCGAGGCTTGAGCTCAGCTTGGCTCAGCTGGACAGCGAAATTGGGCAAGAGCACCTGTCCCCACCTCCAGCTGCAAGAAATGCAGGATGAGGCAGCACAAAAGCACGTGACCAGGTCGCCGGCTCGTCTGTTGGCTCCATAGGATCATCAGGGCTCAGGGGCCCTTGCCAGCTGCTTCCCCCTCAGCCGTACAATGAGGTTTGGCAAATAACCCAGTCACGGCTTCCTCCCTTTCTGACACTTTTATCGTTTTTTGTGTATTCCCTATCGCTTTACAAGACCCGAGCTATGGTTATCTATATTGCTACATCGCATGATTGCCCCCGTCCGTGACAAAGCTTCTCGGGGTCTACTTGAGGACGGGGACAGCAGTGCACTCTTTGCACATATCCATTCAATCCGGACGCTTCCTATCCTTCAATACTGGCTTTATGCAAAGATGATCACTAGTTTGCCAAGTACAAATGTTCATGCCAAAAGTTTAAACCTCACTACTGCGAATCGATTTTGGGATCCGGATTTACTTTTGCCACAGTTGGAAGGTCTGCTATGTTAACTTGGGCTTTTGGTGTTCTTTTACACTACATCCCTACCATATTGAGACTGACACAGAAACCTTATCGTAATAACCTGTTTCTTGTCGTTTTACAGTGAATTTAACAAATAGGGCTACCAGCTCTTAAATCTTATTACCCAAATTCTGAGCTAGGACTGCTGCGCGCGAGGGTTCCTGGTCGGCCACACCCCCCGCTGTCCCGCAACGAGCTGCCCTCGCCATCAGCGCAGCGCCTCGAAGGCCAGCAGGGCAAGGCGGCAGCGCAAGAGTAGTAACACCGGGTGTGTCGCCAATACACCAGCAGCCCATTGGAGAGCATCACAGGATGCCTGACCGGTATGCAAGCGAAACAAAGCGAAACCAGTAAATATCGTCTACTTCGAGGTCATTTCGGAACTCCTGCCTGTCCCCACGCCCGGGACTTTCTTCGCTGCTGGGACTCTCCTCGGCCTCCTGTTGGATGGCCTGTTGTGTGCTCACGAATGCGACTCAGCACAAGGTTGTCTCTGCAGTGCACCTTGAAGGAGCGCACCTGCACCTGTGGCAGACTACGGCGGACTCGTTTGTTTCACATCCAGGCACTCCTCGGCCACCTGCTTTCCAGGACTAGGGTTTGCCCCACGGTCTGCTTTCAGCGGCTGATGCTCTGCCCGCTTAATTTCCTCGAGTGGACGATCAACGTCGCTGGTTGCTCGTGGCAGTTGCCGCTTCTGGCGCTGGCGACGGCTTTGTTCCCTCCCAACTTTTCGTTGCGCTACGGAGCGAGCAGAGGCTCTTTAAAGCGCAGAGCGCTCTGCTCGCGGGGCCCCTCGCCTGCATGAGCCCGGAGACCCACGCAGCCACAAGCACAAGCGACAGAGCAATGTCCGGGGCCGCTCCTGCGTGGAGCCGAGTCCCAGCCATTGAAGGATAGTCGCCGTGTGTAGCGGGCAAGCCTCAAACCGAGCACTACGCGCTGAGAGTGCACCGCGACACGAAACCATGTGCCGCTCTATGCCTGCGGGCTCTTTCGCAGAGGCGGCACATCACCGAAGGGCTGCTCCAGAATGGCCTCGAGCAAGGTGCCGCGAGCGAAACCTCGTGAAAAAATCTTGAGTAGAAAATGTTCTCAGGGATTCACCGATGCGGGTAGATCACGTGCAGGCCCTTTAGATTGTGGAGACGGATGGATTGCAGCCTGCTTTCTCTGGTGAATTCTCATGAGCAGCTGCACGAATGCACCGCGTGCCTTTTCCACGAGCGCCTGGCAAAGCATGCTCTTGACGTCTTCTGTATAAAGATAAGCATGTGCAGAGTCAACATTGCAGGCCTCGGCGAGTGGTGCACGGCCTTGAAATGTGTCAGACCAGTGGAACTCCGCCGCCAGTGCCTCCGCGAAGCAACAAATCCAACATGTTGACGGTGGTGGCAGGATCTCATCAACAATGCTTACACCTAGAATTTTGTCCCCATGCACACTACAGTACGAGTTGTCTCTGCCATCCGGTCTTTCAGCTAGGGGAATCGGATTTGGACTTGAAGGCCTCCTTAGGTGGGTGCGGCTTTAAACTGGTCTCTGAACTTGGCACAGTCTCCGCCACCCGTCAATCCTTGCTTGCAGAGAGCAAACCATGATGCAGTTGAAAGCGAGGCGCCTGCACTGCTGTTGGCCGCACCGTCTCGGGACTTAGGATGGCCAAGGCCGGAAACAATCGCGCTGCCTGCCATGTACTCTGTTGAAACAGCTGAGACGAGGAAAGGCAATCAAGAAGCAAGCTACTACCATCATCCAAAACCTGCAAATTTCCGTCGGTCATGGGCTTGCAGCAACTGCCGCCAAGTTGAAGTCGTTTCAGTTCAAAGGCGCATGTGTTGCAGCCTGACCGCTCCTCCAGGAGTGTCTGTGCCCAGAATTGGTTTCCGTCCTGCAGTTCTTGACCGCCTGCCTAGCTAGCCCTACTCAGCTGCGTGGAGAAGACTGTTCACAATTGGAGAAACTGCCTGCCGGCCAGGTTCGAACTCTGCGGTTGAGTGATGAGCTAACGAGGCACAAATGACCAGAGAGTCACGTGTTCGATGAGCGTTGCCACTCTATTTCTCTAGGGCTGTACAACCCTGCGATGCCGTTTTAATCCGCTTGGCCCAAACCTTTTCCCCACGGAGAAGCACCCTTGTCAGTACGAAAGAATGACAACCAACACACAAGGCTGGCAAGTAGTTGGACCGAGGCCCGTATCTGCACGCGCATTATCCTGGACTTCGGACTTACCGCTTCTACACAACTGGCTCTTGATCAGGGTCCAAGTCCACCAGACCTGAAGGACTCCACTGAGTCTACTCGTGAGGAGAAAATGACACCACCAGATGAGGGAGAAAAATGTAGATGAGGCCTGATCAGGCGAGCAAGCCTTCCGTTGTTTCCGCGTTTAGGATTTAAGAACGCGCTGGAGATTTGCTTAACGCAATCCTCTTCTTGGGCTTCGAGAGCAAGCCACTGCCCTTCACGCAACAGAGACACGCTCATGTTTCGGGGTGTTGGGAGCTCAGGCAACGGTTCACCTGAAACGTGGCTGACCTTCCACGTCTTGCCCTCTGTCTTGCCCCCTGTCCCTCGCTCTCATCCTGCTTTTCTCTTCTTCTTGCCCGGATTTGACAAAGTGCCGATCTCACAATTTGGCCCCCTGTGCTCACACCTTCTTGGCTCTATGAGCAAGTCGACCAGAACAAAACATCTGAACCTACGCAAGTGGTTGGACACAGCGTACGTTCGAATGGGGTCACAGCAAGCATGGCTCTCGCGACTGTAAGGAGATGTAAGGAGCCAAAGCATAAACTGTGCGAACAAGAGCGAGTATCCCCAATGTCCTGAATCTGCAGTGTCTTCGGGTCCTTCACAATCGTCCACTGTCACAGGCTACGAGAATTGCAGTGATGGGTCGCTTTAACCTACCCCCCTTTGGGGGAACGAAAACGAAAACTTGTGTATGCGCAAAGCTTGAGGACCGCCAGGAAACTTGATCATCTGGCATTCGGCCGGGCCGGAGCTGTGACTGTGGATGCACACCTTTCCTTTCAAGCTTCGACGCCAGGACCGGGGATCTGCGATGACATCGGCGTCGACTTACTGTAACGTGCTTTTCCGCTTCTAGAAGTGCCGGTTCACGTGCGTTTCCACATACTACCCCTCGCTGACGGGCCACCGAGGTGCCGCGGTCAAGGATCAGGCCCTCGGCACCACTTTAGGCAAACGATTTGCCCGCACCCCTGTGTAGGGTTTGGGTACAATGAAGGACCAATAGCTCGCCCCCGGAACCACCGCGGGGGTTACAACCCCAACCAGGAACTGAGCTACAATGGGCACGGTTCGCTGTCTCTTGCTTGCTTGCTTGCTTGCTTGCTTGGGGTTTGGGTGCACGCACCCCGGCCCGTAGGCCAACCCCCTCAAGGTGAGTGTCGGTTGGTCTTCTAGGCCCCGTTCGGGGTGGGAGAGTTGCACGTTCCCTCGAGTGTGCCTGTTTGTACCCCCCGCCCAACGACACCCCTGCTAAACCGTTACCATGATAACCCCGGAAGGCAGCACTCGAGTCATCCGTGGTCTCCCCAACCTGTCCTATGTGCAGAAGCATTGCTCAGTGAGAACAGGCAGCCACAAATGTCTCACTGAGTACGACCAAACGAAACTTCCGGTTACTTAACCCCACCTAGCCTGCCTCCCCACCTGATTCTGAACTGAACCTGGCGCACACGACTGCTCGCGGTAGAAGACAGCATGGCAACCCGCTCTAGGAGTACAAAGGGCCAAAGTGTAGTTCAAGTCCCCGAGCAGTGATCAACGGGCGCTAGGCTTCTTGGTGTGCTTCGTGCCGCAGTTCCCCGGATTTCAATTGAACAGTGAACAGAACAGAGAACCCACGCCTGAAGACGACTAGTCATCATTAGCCAGGCAGCTTGGGCTAGTGAAGCCTCGCCTGTAGTGCGCTCAGACCGCCCCTCTTTCAGGTCTGTGGGGCAGGTCGTGTGGGGGTCGCTGATGAACTGGCCGCTCCCTCTGGTAATGCAGATCCTCGTGGATGTAGTACTCCCCCTTCTTTCTCCGTCGCTGGTGTTTCGGCTCCCCCAGCCAGCGGTCTTTTCTTGACGAGTTGCACTTCTTCTCCCCAGTGTACCCCCACTCGAAGTTGTACAGGCCTGGGTGTTTGGAGCGGCTTGCCCCCCCTATCGGTCCGCGGGAATGCAGCTGCGCCAGCCTGGTGGCAGGCTCGGTGGTCTGTCACTCCCGGGAGCCCCACTTCGTCTGCAAACTGCATGGCCTCCACTCTTTCTCCCTCTTCTTCCCCAGGGCATGANNCTGTTAAACCCCCCGGCCAGTTGGCCCCCCAAATTGTTATTGGGGCTTTCGGAGGGTGTGAAAGCTGCTTCGAATTGTTTGAATCAGTGCTTGAAGGGCGGGAATTTCAGACCTTCAACATTAAGGGGCTAGCTAGGCTGAACAGTAACCACTCGTCCCGCCTAGACGTCCAACTGAATTCAGCGTAATGAAATGGTCCCCGGAGCAAGAAAACACCAAACCCAAACCGAGCATGAACCGAAGGAAACACTAGACGAAGGCTAAAACGCTCTCCCCCGGGAATCCATCGACACTGCATGCTCGAAAAGCAACTACTGCACAGACCGAACTGAGGCCCAGACCATTGATTGCAGCCGAGAGAACAACAAGGTATCAACCGTAAAAGCGAAGCTAACTTATGGTGGTCTGGGTCCTACTCGTTCTCCGCACAGTGGAGCTTCTTTGCCCTGGCTGTCCCCCTGCTCCAGTGAAAGCAACTTCATGACAATATGGGAGGTTAACATATGTGTGACAGGTGGGACATCCCGGATGTTCCGAGCTCAGCTGGCGAAAGGCCTGAAAATCTGCGTATCGTTGCAACGTGCTAGGACTTCTCATGGAGCAAGTAGTAAAGGATGCAACAAGTGTGAAAACAGCACAACAATCTAGCACATTGCCGATATATGGACTATGTTGAAACGGCTTCGCCTTTTCACCTTGTGCCCGTCCCCCTTGATTTGCAGAACAAAGGCACGGCTCTCCCTCGCAAGCCTATAGGTCACACGTGTGTACTCAAGTTGACAGGAAACGGGTGGCTTCAGGCTTGGTTTGGGGGTGCTTTGGCATTTCCCCCTATGCGATGCGACATGCTGGGAGCGTTTTTGGGGAGAAGGAAGTAGAACCTAAACCCCAGTACCCCACCTACCAGCTTCGACACTCCAGCTTGTCACCTAAGTGTGACTGTGTTGCAAAATTTCGCCTCATCCTCTGTCCCCCTCGGTTGTTTGAAAAAGCAATGCAGCGTAACCTAGAGCCAAGGGCTAAGCTTGTGCACATCATCGATGGGACAGAAGGCTCACTTCGGGCATCTTTCAGCTCAGCTCGTCGTGGCTTCTCAGTCCCCCACGTAGTTTGGTCCCCCGTCATCACAGATCGTGGCCATGAACATGCTCTGCCAGCACTCGTCGTCGTCTATGGCTCGCGTCCGAACTCGGGCTGCGTGGACGCCGATGTGGGCGGCTACGTGGCGAGGTGCTTGCAGCTCCGTCCCCCGCTGCAGAGCGTGCCGCGTCCCCCAGCCCATGGTGTCTTTCTGCATACCACCACTGGTCAGGCGTCCATTCCCCCGGGCCTCCTTGGTGCTGTTCCGGGGTGGCCATGGCGATCCCCCGAACCAGGTTGACAGCAGCTTGTTGGATCGTCGGTAGGACTCGCGTGGGCCAGTGGGGAATCTGTTGCAGCAGTCCCCGCAGTGTTTCGACCGCGTTGTACCACTCCGGTGCCACACCATCAGCGCATAGTAGTGGAGAAGCTGTTCCCCCCTGGCTCTGTCCCAGCACGTCTGCCGGGTGTGTCAGGGTGTCCCCCGAGATCAGTGCCTCAAAGGCTTCCGCCACGGCGACCAGTCGCGCCCAGGTTGTAGCGTCCCCCGGCTGGCCCTGCAACATCTGGTCGAGGATCTCACGGAGCGGTGTGAGGACGGGAGGGAGTTGCACATGCACTGCGATACTCCCCCGATCCAAGGTCTCCACCCATTCTATCAGGGCAGCGACTTGGGAGGAAACCATGGCATAGGGCACAACTACGCTCCCCCTTTTACCTAGCAGGCTCTTGGCTAAACTACTGAGCTGTTGTGCTGCACTGATAGCTGCTGCTGCTTTTGTCGTCTCCTGTGGCACGGGGTGTTGCTCCCCCGCTTCAAGTTGCACGGCGGTGGGGGTGTCCACCAGGAGATCGATCAGTGCTGTGTCTGCTGCTTGTGCGATCGCTTCTGCTTGCGACCCCTCGTGCTGCTCTGCGATCCTTCGGATCTCAACGAGCTTTTGTTCGACCCGTTGCCACGAGCGCGTCATGGGTCTGCGGTCGCTGCCTCCTGAGCTCGGTTCCCCCGTTTGCGCTGGTGGTTCCCCGTCTTGCGTTGGGGGGGTCGGCGTTCGGAGGGAGACCAGGTGAGCTCCGCTGCTGGCATTGCTGCTGCTGCTGCTAGTGATTGCGACCGGTGGCTGCATGGTCAAGGTCGCGTCTGCGGGTGGTGTCTCGATGGGTGTTGTGGGTGTTTGCTGCTGCGTGGCTGAGGTCGCTGCTGCAAGCTCCTCGCTTTGTGAGGCTTCAGTTGTTGTGGGTCTGGTGGTCGCGTATGTTTGCACGAGGGCTGCAGTGTCTTCCTCGTCAGGGTCTGCCGAGTTTCTAGGCAACGTCGGGGATGTGGTGGGTGTGGTGCTCTCGGGGTGGCTCCCCGTTGTGGTGGTTGTTGTTGTCGCCACGCCCACCCCTTCTGCCGAGGTTGCGTCCATCGCTGAGCATGCTTGCGAGCGATGGTTCTGTCTGCGTCCCCGACTGCTGCTGCTGCGACGTGGCTGTCTGTTGCTGGGTTTGCTGTGTCTGCTGCGGCGTCGGCTGCTGTGGCTTGTTGGGTTGAGACTTTCGGAGCTGTCGCCCGTCCGCCAGTGTGTTTGTGTGTGTGCGTTCGGGTACTGCGGGCTGCACTGGCTTGCTACGGGCCTGTGGGTAGTAGCGTTGTGGTGTCTTGTGTGAAGAGCTCGAGCCGGCGCTTGTGGTTGCTTCTCCGATGCGTTGTCCCCCTGGCTTGTCCGTGGAGCTGCTGCTGGCCTGGCTGTCCCTGGCCTCACCTCCTTCTGGGATGCTAGGGAGGTGTCCTCTTCCCCGCGTCCCCGCTGCTGCAGTGTCTTTGTTGCGGGCTGCTGCTGCTAGGGTTTCGCGGCGCCGTTGTCTCAGCCGTTGGATGGGCGGAGGGCAATTCGGGTCGAGGTGTTCGACACGGATTTGCCACCCAGTGAGACTCCTCTCGAGTAGCAACCTGTCCCCCGGTGAGAGGAGCATAGTGTCTTGCTCATAATTGGGATGGGGGGGAGTAAGCTCGATGGTCAGGACCCAAAGGTCCTCCGTGAGGAATTCTAGGACTCCTTCGAGCCCGATGGGTAGCGGGGGAGCGTCGTCTATGTCCCCGCCTTCTCCTTCTACCACAGGGGAGGCCCGCCAGCTTTTTAGTGCTCTTGCCTTTATCGGCTCGAATCGCCAAGTGCCACCTGCCCTCACCGAGTTGACTAACCTCCGCCTGGGAGTTCTCAGACAGAGGCACGTGTGGTGGGGAGTCCTCCACCTCTTCAAACCACTGGACTGGGGTGTCGTCGTCCCGCGCTGCCGACTGTGCTGCTTCTGCTTGTTCTGTTGTCGTGTCGTGGGTGTTTGTTGTGTGTTCCACGGGAGGAGTGGTGTCTGTGGGGGTGGTGGCTGTTGTGGTCCCCTCCGGCTCGTTGCTGCTGGCTGCCGTTGCTGCATCTGTGTTGGGGGGCTCTCTGGCATCCTCGCCCCTGTTCGGTGTGTTGACATGCTTGGGCTTCTTGGTGGGGGGACGTTGGTCTCGGGCTGGGAGAGATGTTGGATGCTCGACTGTAAGTCTCCATCCTCGGCTCGTGAGTTCTATCATGAACTTATCCCCCTCGACTGCCAGCATGGTGTTGGGTTCGTATTCATCCAAGTGGGGGGTGCCAGTGATGATGAGGAGCCAGGCGTTCCCCTGCGGCATGGGTGCTGTGCGTCCGATCGTTCCCCTAGTGAAGGGCGGGGCTTGGTCCAGGGGTCCCGTTTGCCATGGCCAAGGTAGGGTACGTAGAGGATCGGCAACCTTCCATGCTGTCCGTCTCCACTGCTGCTGCTGCTGCCAGGGGGTTGCTGTGCTGGAGGGATGTTGATTTCCCAGCAGCCGTGAGTCAGCGCGGTGAACTCTGTCGGTGCTGAGGAGGCTGTCGGTAGTGTGAAGTCCGGCGGGAGCTCCGGTGGAGTTTGGAATGCTGGCTGCGTCGCCGCCCACTCCGCTTGCGCTGCTTGCGTGCTGTCCCCGCTCGGCAGCGTTGCAGGGGGGCCTTGAGTTGGGGGGGGTTGTGTGCAATCCCTGGCCAGCTGGACCAGTCCACTTCTGTATGCTGCGTTGGGGCTGTGTGTGGCTGGTGTGTTTCCGAGCTCCTTGTCTCGCAAGCTTCAGCTGCAGCAGGCTGTTGGCCCCGTTGTGTTGGGGCTGTGTCGCGGGGTAGCATGTGCTTGTTGAGGAGCTCAGCGAAGCGCTCTTTGGCGCGGGTGTCTGCTTTTGTGCCGGGCTGGGTGTCAGAGGGGGTGGGGGTGGGTGTTCCCCGGCCGTTGCTGCTGCTGCCGCTGCTGGCTGTGTTGGCTTCTGGGGGGGGCTGCGGTGTGTAAAGTATCCCCCAGCCCGGTCCCCCCTGTTGCTGGGGGGGGGGCGCCATTGCCGGTTGCCGCGCTTGTTATGCTGTTTGTAGATGTACTTGCCTGCTTTATTCCGCACCCTTTGCGAGCCATGTCCTGCGGTTGCTTCGGTGCGTCGTGTGGAGCTTGTAGCTTGTCCGCGTCCCCCCCAGGTGGCATCGCGCTCCCAGGGGGGTTGCTTGCTGGCCTGTTGTTGTCCCTCGCTGTGGGTGGCTGCGGCGCTCACTGGTTCGGTTGTGTCTGCCGATGGTGTTGCGTCCGGCATGCTCGAGGTAGCAGCTGCGGATGCTTGTGGAGGTGGGCTAACTTGCTCGGTTGTGTCCGCCGGGGGTGTGGCCGCCGTCATGCTCGGGGGGTCTGCTGCGGATGTTTGTGTAGGTGGCTGTGTTTCGTCCGCTGTGGTCCCCCACTGTACGTCCCAGTAGGTGTCGGCGGTTGGAGCTGTAGTGGGGGCATCGTCGCTGCTGCGTCGTGGTTTGCTGGCTGTCTCTTCTCCTGTCGCGCATGCCTGCCGTGGCGTCAGTAGGGGGTGGCTCCACGTTCTGTGCTCCGCTGCTCGTCGTGCCATGTTCTGTCGGTGCTGTTGTATCGGCCGGGTATGTGTTTTGCTGTGGTTGCTGCTGCGGGGAGCTGTGGTCCGCCGTGTTCACTGTGGGAGTGGCGTCCTGGCTGCTGCTTGTGGTGGGCTTCGCCATCCCCTCTCGTTGGGCGGAGATCAGGGGGGATTCGGCTAGGAGGGTGGCAGCTTGTTCTTGGGTTAGCGACCACGGCGGGTTGTTTGCAAAGTCCGAGTTCGGGTGTGGGCCTCCACTGCTCATCTGCTGGGACTGGTGTGGCTGGTTGGGATGGCGAGGTGATTCCGGTGGGGTGGCCCATGGATCAGTGTCTGGATCGTATCGCCGTGCCCAGAGTCCCTGAGCTTGGGGCTGTGTCGGGACGGTCTGTTGTGTTGCTTGCACTGGTGTCTGGTAGATTGGCTGTTGTTGTGGTGTCGATGGCTGGTGGCGTTGCTGCGAGGAGGAGTAGCCGTGGCGTTGCATGCCTGTCTGTGGGAGGCCTGGCGGAGGGTGCGAGGGGTAGGCTATTGTCGGCAGCAGCTGCTGTTGCTGCGATGGTGGTGGTTGTTGTCCCCCATGAGTTGCAGGCTGTGGTAGCATGTGAATGTTGTGTTGAGGCGGTGGGAAATGGATAGCAGGCTGTCCCTGCGGGGTTTGGTGTGTTGTGGCCCCCGGGGTTAAAGAGTAGCCACCCCAGGATGTCACCATGCCTCCATGGATTGCCGGATGGGTAGCTTGCCATTGGAACTGGGTGGCTGCCATGGGGGTGTATCCCCCAGTGTTTTGCTGGTTCGCGACCCATGGAGGAAGCCACGGGGTCATGGGCACAGGGTTGGATAGCATTCCCCCGCTGGCTGCTGGCCATGCGCCGGCCGGGTGGATGGGACCACAGTTCTGCGGCTGCTGCTGCTGCTGCTGCTGTTGCTGCTGGGGAGGGAAAGCCTGGGTTGCTTGCGCTTGCTGCGTCGAGGAGTGCTGTTGTGGTGCTGTCGCCAGTGCTGGATCGGTCGTTCCCGGCTGCTGCTGGTTCTGCGGCGGTTGCCTCGGGTTGGTGTCCCCTGCTGAAAAGTGCTGGTGGTTCATCCCCACCGTGTGGGTGATGACTGTCAAAGTCCACAGAGCTGCTGCTGCCTGCTGGTGCATGTTGTGCGGTCTGCGGCTGCGGCAAGGTCTGTGTGAGGTCACCTCTGCTCTCTATCTGTCTAGCTGTCTACGTAGGAGGGAGCGATGAGTACGATCAGCATGCGAAGTAGCGATCGGGGTACAGGCGTGCGAACATGCAGTACACATAGAAGTGGGTCAGGTAGTACCGGTAGTCCAATGCACAAACATGTAATGCACGGTGTCCCCGGTCGGCATCGTGTCAACAAGAGCCAATACAAGCGGCATGGGAGTGCTCGTTCCCCTTGCATGTGTGCACTCAGACGGGACGCTTCCTTTGCAGATCTACAATGTCTGTCGTCCTGCAGCATCGAGGGTCGGGAGGGATCAAGAGGCCTCAACCCCGTATGCATGTCATCACTGAACTGCGACATGGAATGAGGTCAGCATGATTGCTTGCATCTGGAGGGCATGCTACTGAAGCAGGTTGTCCCCACGATCGGTCTTTTTGAGGGACCCGGCCGGACCGTAGCAGCGTGCCTCTCGCATGGAAGGACTCTCTCGGCGAGGGAGGTCTGCGGCTCCCCCACTTCACTTATGTCCCCCTGTCTGCGATCCGCCTGCGGGGCGGCTTGCGTGGCTTGCGCTTCCCCGTTGCTTGGTTCGGGGCCAAATTGCCAAGCTGGGCTTGATCTCCGCTTGCCCAAGGAACGTCAAATCTCGTCACAAAAGTCTCCTCCATAGCTGCCCAACGAAGACGATCTTCTGCGACCGTCTGCCAATCCTCTCCCGCGACGGCGGCAATCTGTCTCTCGACGTCTAAGTGCGGGTTAAAGCGGCGGGAATGGCGATGTCCCCCCCAGGCCGGGGGGATGCTCTGCTCTATCCTCCACCATTGAAGATTCCTCCAACGCATCATAGCCGATGCGACTTTATCCCCGCGGCTTGCATGCCCCGTGAGGCCCCACACCTGTTGCAGGATAAATGTCGACCATCGCTGAATCTCGTAGTAGTGGAGGAGTGCTCTGGCTTTGCGGAGAGTTCGCACGTTCCACTCGTGCCACTGTTCCCCGACCCCTCGGGAAATCTTCAGCATGTTCCGTGCCTGGACGAGCTGTGTCGAGTTGGCGCATTTCAGGATGAAGTCCATGCAGCCCCACGTTTCGCACGCCCAAAGGGCTGATTGCCGTACGAGCACTGTATGCATCTGAAGTCTGCTCTTCAGAGGGGCGTTCGACATGAGGGTCCCCCGGTGTTTTCCGAAGGCCTTTCGTGCTCGTGTTTGCATCTCTGCCACAATGATGGATGGCTGGCCTCGGAAGTTGAGGGGACTACCGAGCACGCGGATAACATGGTCCGTGCCCTTGGAAAGCACTGTCTTGCCCGCAACATGGAAAGGCGTCCCCCCTTCTTGGTTGTCGATGATCTCCGTCTTCACGGGGTGGATGTCAAGCCCTTTCCTCGGCAGGTTTGTCCCCACACGGTTCAGCATCGTCTGGAGGTGAGTTGCAGACGTCGACCAGATATAGCTGTCGTCCATGTAACATCCTCCATCTTCGGGGGGAGGTTCCCCGGTGGTGGGCTTGGCATGCTTGGCCTCTGCCAGTGACTTCTCCAGGTCCTTGGCGACGATTCGTCCAAAGGCAATAGGGCTATCAGGGGAGCCCTGTCGCACTCCATTCGACTGCGGGAGCTTGAAGTGCTCCTCCCGGAAGACAATCTCGATCTCATTGGCATGTATGAGGGATATCCATGCTCTGGCCTCCCATGGCATTCCCCCGTTGTCACTGACATCCGTCTCGATCTGTTCTGCCATGGCTTCCTGATATATGGAGTCGAAGGCTTTCCGTATATCGAGCTTGGCTAGAAACATCGGCAGTCCCCAGTCGTGTGCCACCCGACAAAGGCGCCGGAGTATAAGAATAAGCTCCACTCCTTGTCGCGATTTACGCGACCATTGAAGACGAGAGTCCCCCTGGAGCAAGTGGGAGGCACGGCCGATGATGAGCTGAGAGAAGGATCGAAGCAAAGTTGAACTGAGAGTGATTGGCCTGGTGTCGCTCCAGTCCCCCGGTGCAGTTGTCTTTGCCAGCAAGACGGTGATGCCTTTCTCAATGCAGGAGGGGATCGCCGCAGTGTACAACATGTCGTTAAACACGTACAGTAGCTTCGCTCGCCAGTGGTCGTCCTG
>CAJNJA010045942.1:0-26607 GCA_905231915.1 Symbiodinium necroappetens | reverse complement strand
GACATGCTCCAGCAATTCGACCGCCCAGAGATCACCTCCAACGCCGAGTTCCAGCAGCAGGCTGACGGAATCGAAGTGTGTCCGAGACGAGCTGTCGGTAGCGTTTAGAAGGTCACTCGCTCTGTTTCGCAGGGTTCTGTGCTGAACGAGCTCCTTTTTGCGGAGGAAGCGGCACATGGCACTCAGGACCCAGACAAGAATTGAAAGGGCAGGGGCAGAGGATGGCGGGGGGCAGTGACAAGGGGGCAGCAAGCGTGAGTGCTGGTTTAGGACTCCGCTGAAGAGTTGAACACAACGAAGGAGGCCAAGAGCGTTCATGGAATGTAGGCTGACTGTGGTACAATGTACAAGATGTGCCAGGTCCAAGTACGTGTCCGCAGGGCTGGAGACAGTGTCACTTCCGAGGAGGCTTTGCAGCGGTCTAATCATGGCTTCGGGCGCGGGGTTGTTCATTCTGCCGATACCCGCGGCAGGTTTATGTGACGGTTGCCAGCACCGTCGCAGACCTCAGTCTTCGTGGCTCATTTCTGCTCCACATTGGTGTTTAAATGCTGCGGCCTGAGGCGTCAATGCGTGACGTTCGGGCAGCCGCAGCCACAGACGCACACTTTGCAAGCTTGGTTGTCAAGAATGTTGAGAACTTGCGAGGATCTCATCCGTTGCTGCAGGCGGTTGCAGAGAAGTGCAACAACCCGGCGTTCCTTCAGAGAGCCAGCTTCTCAAAGGAAGAGACGTTGCGCTCGCATACAGCGCGTGATTGATAGGCGATCGGCGTCTTCTTCTTGGTGCGTATTCATGATGTGTCGGAGCACATGGATTGAGAGACGAAGTATGACGAAGTCGAAGGAAGCAAATCCTAAAGGTCCTGAAGCCTGAAATCACATCCTGCCGAGTGTAAACTCCCTCACCCGAAGCAGCTCAGAGCATCAGCATGCATCATGCATTCAAACAGCGTGCAGCCATCCGAACTCGATGTCTTATTGACATATACTGTGAGGTACTTTGCATAGTTCTCATCTGAAGCTGGTAGCGTTGCACAACTCCATATGGCAAGTGCAGTGCTGCTGCCTGTGACCCGGCAGGTGCTCAGTCAGTCCGCCCGTGCGGCTAGCCAGTCAGTCAGTCAATCAATTAGTCAATCAATCAATCAGCCATGGCTTCAAGACACCTCAAGACGCAGCAGTGCTGCACCCGTATAGAAAGGACAGACAGTTGTGCTTGAAGAGATCGCTTTGTAGGCTGCTGGCAAATTGAAGCAGTTGAAGCGTTGAAGTGCAACGCTTTGGCTTTTCTTGGGGTCTTATCCAGGCCAAGCTGGTGAGAAATCGGGTGGAATGCTCGGATTGTTGTCGTTCTGCGCGGTGACCCGTTGCTTGGTCGTCCTGCAGGGAGGTGTTCTTGTCGGCTACCAGGACTCCGAACCAATCCGAGGCCGACGCAGGCCACGAATTTGCGCGTGATGGCCATGTGGTGGTTTGCCCGTGAATGATTCACAGAGGCTTTTGTTCTTGGGCCCATCACTTTGGCGGGATGGTGATGTCGGAGATGAGGCACGGCTGGCAACGCGCGTTGTGCGGGGGCTTCTGTATGCTGACGACTTTTCATAACCATGGCAGCGTCTGGTCTTACAATGACATGTGGCCAATGTCGGCTCAGAGTGGGAGAAAGCCGAACGGGTGAGCTGTGGGCCCGACGACGCGCAAGGCTGACGCTTGATTCTGGTGTTTCGTGCCTCACCAAAGCCCGGTGTTTGAAGACAGGTTTGCGACATGCGCAATCGTGGACCCGGAAAGTGGCGAGAGTGGCGTTGGGGTGGTACTGTGGGCCCAGCGAGTTTCCTCCACGAAACTGCATACGAGTATCCACAATGTGCATGTTTTTTTCAACCAGTCGAGACATCATCTTCTGGTGCCAGGTAGTTCCCCTGTATCCCCTAGAAGGCCCTCCGCCGCTGCGACCTGAGTTTCAGAGGGCGTCGTATGGTACCATTGAGCTGGGGGGTGTGAGCTCATTGACATACAAGGACAGATCCTCTGGACCCATCTGTCAGCAAACCCTTGAGTTTGGCACTGAGCTCCTGAAGCCTCGGGCCAGTGGGCCTTGGATTGTGCACTTGACGAGGCGAAATTGCGCACTTGACCATCACCAAACTCACGGCCAGCTGAGTCTTCCACACGTTACAGCACGCGAGCGATTCAAAATTTCGCGCGGAGTTCGGTCCTGTGGAGGCGAAGAATTGCCAGGCGAAGCTGACGGATGGCATTGCAGAAATGGTGGGCAGCCTGGGCCGCCCATGGAAAGACCCCGCTGCAGTGTTGCTGGGCGTTTTCCGAGGTGAAGACGTGCGAATCCCAGATTCCGACGCCGAGCCTTGGACAGCATCCTTATGCTCCCAGTAAGGCCGGACTCTCCCGGTGGTCGCTTCAATGAAGGCAAACTGCGCCATCTCTTCAAGGCAACTGTGGCAATGTCCACCTTTCCCAAACTTGAACTGCGTTTGCTGCGAGGAGACAGCAATTGCCAACCTTTCTCCCGAGGACTGACTTTTCTGTGTCATAAAGACTTGAGGAGAGATTAACTTCAAATTTCCACGCTGTCGGCAATCCTTTGCGAGGGCTTTCGGTTGGGCTTGTGGACATCGGGAAAGTTCTTAGGCAGAATGTGGGTTGGATGATGGTTATGACAGGCACAGCATGATGTTTCTGCAGCAATGATTTTGAATTTTATCTCTGTCTGCTTACGTGCGCAGGAAGTCGAAGAGATCTTTCCGGCGTTCTGGCCTGAGATGCACAAGGAACCATCTCAGAAAGGGACAGAAGATGACTTTCTTCCTGAATTTCGCGTTTGATATACTGTCCACAAGGCCTGTTGCAGCTGATCCACCGAGCAGAAGTGGGTCTCGACGACCCAGCAAGCCTGAGCCCTAAGCGTTGTTTTTCAGCTTTCGTCGCTGCATCTCTTTGGGTGTGAGGTCTGGTTCGCGCAAGGCGAGCAAGGACTGAACCAGCTGCTGGGTGCTGGATAACCTTTCTCGTTTGGGACCCTCAGGACAAGCTGACCACGGAAGGCTGACTTTGCAAGTAACTTCGCCAGCCGTGCTGTCCGACAAGATTCAGACGCTGTCCCGCTGTGCGGTTTCACCCTGGAGCAGCTTTCGAGCTTCAAGATGGTAAATGTGCCCTCTAAGCCTCTAGGCGCTGTAGTCCTGTAGCTGCAGATGTGCTACATTGTCACCCGGCCGCTGCTCTCAACCTTGCAACGAGACCTCTGGTGCATGACCTCGCGAATCAAAAGTGTTGGAAATTAGGCTTCTGCATCACGGCTGGCAAGCAAGATCGAGCCTGAAGCCAGGCACCGTCCGCTGGCGATTCTGACAGTGAGGCCGATGTGCTGTCTTCGAAAAGTCAGCTGAGCGCTCCGGGTTTTGGCAGCCCGCGTTTCGTAGCAGGAACCGGACGGTGCAGCACCTGGAACCCTATCGCTGGAGAAGGCAGAGCATTCAGAGTTCAGAGAACTGCAGATCGGATTTGCACCAGTCCTTTTGAAGGCGCGCCGCTTCCTTCACAGGGTCAAAAATGCTTGTGCCAGCCGGCAGCCCAGAAGCTGTCCCCACTCGCCTGCACAGCCAGTTTCGGCATAGAGACGCAGTTGCTGCATCGCTGCACCCGAGCGGACCGTCACCAGGCCAGAGCTTCCAGCAGTCGGTTGCAGAGCTACGGGCCCGTTGGCTTCCCGGCCTTGCGGGGTTTTTTCGGGAAGGGTGCTTTACCGTGAAGGGCGGACATGGCAGTGCAGGTGCTCGCCAGCGAGGAGAGACGACGGGCACCAGAATGGCCGTGGGGACTCTCTTCATTGCGGCCTGTCAGAGCATTCTCAGGACCACCAGAGTGTGCCCTTCCTGCTGCAGTAAAAAGCTCTCACACAGGAAGTTCGGCTTTGGCATTGACCGCACTGCCAGCTGCGTTTTGCTTTGTTGAGACGGAACAGGTGCAAAGCAAAGCTGCCTGCGATCGCCAGGTCAAGGATATGAGCAGATGTTCACAGCGATCTTCCCACATGGGCAGGACACCTGTCCCAAATGAAGCAGCAGCACTTCCAAAAACTGCAGCAAGAGTGTCTTGCCAGAGGATCCAACGATCCTGGCGCTGGCTTCAGATATCGAGAAATTGCTCGGTCCGCGCCTGACGTCAGCTGCTGGTCCTAGATGCTACACGGCTGCTAGCCTACTGGCCTGGGGGAACGCAGTCATGTCGAAAATAGCTGCGAGGCAGGCTACAGGCACAATGCAATCGCCGCAGCGTGTCAGGCGTTCCAGTTGGATCCTGGTTTGGTCTGGCAAATGAGGGCATCCAGGACAATTGGTCAGAGACTGTTGACAGGAAGGTATCTTACATCTTGTAGAGCTACGCCGATTTTACGGTCCTGAACCCTCAGCACCTAGCAAGTCGAAGATGTCGAAGAATCAAGTCTGGAGAGGATGGATCCGCACAGCTGAGCCGTGACGAGGAACCGTTGCGAGATATTGCAACCTCTTCAGGGGGGAAATCGGCCAACCCCATGCCCAGGCGCGCCAAGTCGTGACTGAGATTCGACGTCTGTCGGAGGGCCCAATTTTCGATGTGTGCGAGAGGACTCGCGTGGACTCACCATGCAAGTCAGCTTTTTGCGCTTTAAGGGTCGGCTCGCCCACCTTCCAGAAAGAGGTCGTTGCCATTCGGGATGGTCACACACCCAAACCCATGCAGAATCACAAAGGCATTCGAATTCAACAAGCGTGGCCAAGGCGTTCGCAGCAGAAACGGGAGCCTACAAGAAGTCAGCCAGGAGGTCTGGACAAGTCAGGGGTTCGTGTAGTGTCGACCCTACGGGCTGGCCAAGCGAGGTTTACATGCCTTTCTACCGGTTGGTGAGACCTATCACGCTGGCATTCCGCCTGGGTGACGGGCCCTGGAGATCACAAAAACCCTTGCTGCTAAAGTCGCATTTCCATGGGCGCCTGCAAAGGCGGAGATCCCCAGTGCCCGCATCCCAGTGGAGCGGCCCCGGGCCCGGGCCCCTTTTTCCGCAACGTGCCGAGGCTTGGCGCGGATGAGCGCAGCGCTGGCTCCTCACCTGGAGGATGCGCAGCTTCGTGCTGCCGTTCGACAGGCGCGCGCTCGCGCTCTCAGAGGCGCTCTGCCATCCTCACATGCTCCAGGTGGAGACATCCTTCCTGCACACGCACCCTGGAGCATTCTTCGCGACTTCACAGGATGCGCCGCAAGGAAGCGTGGAGGCACCAGCTGCGGCTGCACTGTGTGCGGCTTTTTCGGGCAACTGGTTTCTGAAGTGCACGCATACGTGTTGAACCACCACTGTTTCAGAACAGGAGTTTCAGGATGCAAGTGTTTCTGTCGGTTTGCATACCACACTGCGCAGCTCTTCCATCCTCAGAATCCGGACATGAATCCTGGAGTTGTTTGGAAAGTACTGATCCCTCCAGCATGCATCGGTCCAGAAACTCTTGGAGGAGGGTCACGGCAGGGAGGCAGAAAGATCCTACAGTAAAAGGCCATTCTTCGTCAGTGCAACGAGCTGCCAGCCTCATGGTCCTGTTGTCGTTTCTGGACTGTGGTTGGGGTTGTGCAAAGCCATGCAAAGCCCTTCGCATGTTAGTGTCCCATTTTGCCAGTGCCAGGCCACTGTGAAGATACGCATCCGACATGCTGTCAGTGGAGCTGAGGCCCACCTGAAGAGTATCCGCCAGGGGGGGATGTGTATGAGCTTATATCTACTGTAATTACCGCAGAAGCATGACGTACGGTGCCTGAGTAGCGTGGGTCGCTTGGTGGTATAGACACAGCGTAAGAAAGTCGTTACAAAGCCTCTTGGCATCCTGTGCTTCAGAGCTCCGAGGTACCCTTGACCGTCCCAGCTTCATCTACAATGGGAGAGATCCGTGAGGCCATTTGCTCCAAGCTCCCGCGTGCATTTGCGCGGTGACATCCCAGCTAGGCGCTGGCGAAAGCAGTCCCCAGCCCCAGCTTGTCGCTGTGCATGTCACGTCTTCAGACCACTGCCGGAGCGAGTGATACCTGGATACCTGATATTTGCAGCTCTGAAACGGGAGCCGCTATGCTTTCCGCAGGAATCAGGCTTCTTGTTCAAGTTTGGGGGGTAGATGCCCAGTGATGCGGTAACGCTCCTCGCGTCCGGGGAGTCGAAACGAGCAGGAGCCCCAGCATGGTGTACGGAAGACTAGAAGGCTGCGGTTAGCCGAAGAGGGCAAACAGCTAGCGTCCATGTGCTTGGTCAATCTCGGTCACAGCTGCCAGCAAGAAAGTATTCTTGCCATCAGTGGGGAAGTTTGGCTACAAAGCTTGTAGAGTTGTAGAGCCTCCAGTTGGTGGTAGACTGAGGCATGAAAAGCATTGGGAGAATCCTAATGAGCCCCTTTGGTGGGAAAGACGGAGCAAAGTCGCCGACTCGAAAGTCGAACCAACAAGGCGAGTGCAGCGTGCAGAGTGTCGCGCAGAGTGTCGCGCAGAGTGTGGTGTAGTGTGGCTGCGGGTGCTGAAGGTGGACCCAAACTTAGTCGGTCAAACACTGCCTCTTGGCGGCGACTGCCGGATCTTCTGCCTGAAGTTTCAATCGGCTTGTTTGTGCGAGGCTCCATCCCTGCCTGACGCGGAAGTCAAGCGTCCCAGCGGGCAGAAAGCAACTGCCCCTAAAGACACTCCGAAGTGGCTCCTGGTCTGAAGCGCTTAAGGTTTGTGGTCAACGAGCACCCCCCAAGTACTCTTTAACAGAGCCCTTATGGTCCTTAATTGTGGTATGTAGGGTATGATAGAGGGTAGTTGGGGGGGTGCTGGAAGTGTTTCGAGACTCTGATCTCTAAGGGCTCTTGTGGAGTTGTCTTGCTGCTGAATGCATCGGGGCCGAACTGAATTTGGGTAGCATTGGTTTAAAGCAGTGCATGTGTGCATGTACATATATATATATATATATTATTATATATGTATATGTATAAATAAATATAAATATAGATATAGATATAAATATATGAGTATAAGTATAAATCAATCAACATCTAGATAGAGAGATAGATAGACAGATAGATAGATAGATATACATAAATATGCAAGTCGGTCTCGTTCTGAATCCGGCTTGCTGGTCTTCTCGACTTTTGATTGGGCCGATTTGGGATCCTGGCGGAGCCCGCCACGCCCCATCTCCACCTTCTCTCTCACGGGTCAGGATGAGTCCGGAAGACGCGCGTTGTGGCCCCTGCACTCACACCCGCGCTGCGCATTCCCACGTCGCATTGGGAGGTTTGCATGGAGAAGCTAGCCGGCCCAACACTCCCAAAGCCTCTCGCGTGTTTTTTGTGGGCCCTCCTGAGCCGAGCTGGCCCACGAATCTCAAATTCTGTCCCTGCATTCTTCTCAAACTCTGAACCTGAACCTGAGAGACCTCTCCCTGTTCTTGCCTCCGCCTGAGGCGGCCCAATACTCTCGGGTCCTCCTTGCGTTCTCTAACGGCACATGCCGAACATGAGGAGCGCTTGGCGGCTTAGGTCCGTGACTCTCACGCTCGCGGTACGCAATAGTCCGACGTTGTTATGGGCCTGTCTGTCACTGTCTCTGTCTGTCTCTGTTGTCTCTGTCTGGCTCTGTCTGTCTCTGTCTGTCTGTCTGTCTGTCCGTCTGTCTCTCCCTCCCCCTCACTCCCTCCCTCACTCCCGTTCCCTCGCCCCGTGCGAAGAGACGTTTTTGCACCTTGAGCTTTGGAGGCTCGCCCATGAGCTGCAGCAAGAGAAGATGGCGCAGAAAGCCATGCAGGACTGGCAGGAGCAGTTGAAAACAAGATTGCTGCAGCTTCGGGAGAAGTCGCAATTGATGCTTTGTCGAAACTGAGCTCTCCTGGTGTACTGCAGGCCTAGCTCGTTTCTAGCCAGTGCACTCTCTGCCTGTTCCAAGGAATGATGCAATGAACAGCCTCGTGCTGCATCTTAAGAACGAAGGCTTGACAGAGGCTCCACGACGGATACAGCTGCAGTTGCTGCTAGAAGCGACAGGTTGCAGGGTCGGGCTGAGTAGCCAAGCCGCAGATTCGTTTTCCACTTCGTCTTCTGAATCTCTTGCTCCGGAGGGCGAGCTTTTCGCCAAGATTGATTCTGACGGCGACGGGGAGCTCAGCCGCCAGGAGCTTCAGGTGCCTCAAAGCACATGCGAACGAACGGAACATGGCTAGTGGGCGGAAGTTCCGCAGTTTGGCATTCGATTGTAAGGCTGTTGGTGTAATTGCATTGCTTGGCACTCCGTTCAGTTTCCACTGCACCAGCAAGCGTGTTTATCCGGCAGGTCGCTCTTCGCAGATTGGGTGTCGACCTGACAACGACCGAACTCGATGGCATCCTTCGCATTTTCGATGCCGATGGTAGTGGCTCTATCGCCGCTTGGGGCTACAAGCGAACGTGCTCAGAAGTGGGCCGGTTTCACCTGTTTCTTCGGAGTCCACCATGGCAGCCCAGGACTTCGCAGAGTTCTATCACCTGCAGCTTGGAGCACTTGTAGCAAAGCTTGTGTCCAATGCTCCCGGACTGGCCATTTGTTCCGTAGTATGCTCTCGGTATTTTTCGGTAGTGCCCTCAGGCTGAAGTCTCAGGAGGCGCTGCTTCCACAAGACTTCGCACTTCAGCTGCGTTGGCCATGATGCAACTGCATGCAACTGCTTACACTCTGGCAGTGTCGAGGTCCCTCACGATGTGGGCAAGAAGAAGGATCCGTTCCTGGACTGATCCTAGGCATCTTGGGCAGCTGCCGTCGCTGGTAGTACTGAACAGAGCAACCATGAATCCCAAACGGCAATACAATGTATGGCAACCTAATGGATCAGTGACTGTCCTCAGGTGCAAAGCATACCGTCTGCCCAGGTTGCATAATTTCGAGGCTGGTGATCGGGTGCGGCTTCACCTCTGTATGTCCAACCGTGCTGCTGCCTCAGCCAAGCTCCGTGATAGGTATGGTATCATTACAGATGGCAGGAGGGCATGCGGGTCTTTGCATCATCACTCTCGGGCTGAGGCCTTGCATTTTGATGAGCACGATGAGTCCAAGAACCTGCATGGCAAGATCGTGGGTCCGGGAACGCGAAAGGGAACCCTTCTCATGCAGCACTTCAGCTGCAGCTGCGCTCGCAGAGACTCCCATGGACGTCTGAACTGTGCTTAGGTTGGAGGAGAGCGACTGTACGCTGCTTGTTAAGCCAAGGCCGCATGTTCAGAAACCCCTCAGTAAAAATCCCGCAACATTTGCCTCAGTGTTCTGCGTCAAACTGTGGAGGCAAGTCTCGAAGACGAGATCGCACACCCTGACCAGGGCCAGGACCAGTGTTCTTGACTAGCCAAAGGTGCACCTTTTGCTTCGTAGAGTTCTCCAGTGCGCCACAGCACTGGCGCCCGATGGTGCCTTCTAATGCCTGCCATGTGCAGTTTGCACCATGGGTGAGTCATTGTGTAGCTTCATTTCTTTGCCATATTAACCAGCTCAGGCGCCCGGTAACCGAGACTGGACCTCGAACCACCATTAGATCCAGTTATTAGTGCGCAGTGTGCCAGCAGTGTGCATGTTTGAAACGGGGAGCCTCGAGCTTCTGGCCTGTGGGCATCAGCGCCCACGGGCAACTTTGGGCCGTAATAGGAGCCGAGGTTTGAATAGCCGGCACGATCATGGCTCCAATGTGTTTTGGACGTCTGCATTTCTATGATCGTCGGACAATGCCCATCGCGTGGCGGAATATTTTCCACTGCAGACCCCGAATTCGGTACAGCTGGCATAGCTCTGCGTGGCTCTGTCGACGCGGGAGCTGAAGCTGAACTGGTTTTTAGCCAAAGCACCCAAGGTGTTTGTTGGCCTTGGAGACGTGGACTTGCTCAAACGGCCTTCCATGTGCCGAGGACATTCAATGAATCAAAAGTTGGGCATGGAGCCAAGCTGTCGCGTTTCCAAGAGCGAACTTGGCCTCCGGAATTACTCAAAGGAGTGCAGGACAAGGTCTCGTGAGAAACTGGAAACAGTTTGATCGAAATTCCTGGCAGCGAAATTATCCATCTTCATTGCTGCTATCAGTTCAGCAGTATTCAAGCTATTTTCAGATGTTGTCCTTAGTACGATACCTTTCCATACCAGTAACACGATTTGTTTTGGCTCGATTTGAGTCCTTGCCCGCGTGCGCCAGAACCAGGGACCGACGGGTTCAGTTTCCTCCGGGGAATCATGTATTGCCAGTTTGAATAGCCTTTGTTTTATGTGGTGTCGATGCAAGTAGTAGTCGTCGGGTTAAGACCACGATGACCTTCTGAGACATGTCCCGAACTATTGCACGGAAACTTAATTTACCCAAGGACTGTCATGAGCTTGTGAGCAAGGCATTCTGCAGTACTGTCTGAAATGGTAGCACGTGTGAGCATCATCGACAACAGCGTCGGCATCAGTGTCAGCTTTCAGGTATAACTGTACAGCTGAAATGTTATCGCGTTCTTGAGGTCATCGGCCCTTCGGTTCTTAGATCCGGTCTTAGAGGGACCAAACGCTTGGCAGCACGTTTCTCAGCAGGCTGCGATTCGTTTCCTGCAGAATCGTTTCACCTTGACCCAGGACCGTTGAGCTTAGGCTGAACCAGTGACTAGAGTGGCATGATCCCTAAGGGGTCAGGCCCGTCCAGGATCATAGGATCCGTCGTTGACGGATTTATCACATGTTCGTGTGATGTTAGACTCTTGAGAAAATGGTTGACATGGCTGCATTGAATGCTATTGCCCCGATCGACATCTAGCCTGTGGGTTGCAGTTGCGCAGACCGAGGTTGAAAGTGAGGAGGTATGGCGAAATGGCAGACTGGTTGGAATCCCAGCAATGTTAGCAACTGGAAGAGAAGGGGCCAAACCAGACAGGTGAAGGAATTCACGCTGCCGCGGGATCGAAGTCAGGTCAGAAGAGGCTGAATCAGCTGGCCTCGACAAACATACGAGATCAAACGAGTGTCCAACGGGCAGTTAATGCACGCATGGCACACTCAGAGCAGCCTAACGTGGACAGGGATGCAACAGCAGAAGGCAGGCGGCGCAGGGACCCGATCGGGGAACCGAGAATCTAACAGAAGATCTTTAGGCTCTGCTCACTAGATCTCGGCCACTAGAGAAGAAACATGCAAAAGGGCAACAAGAGTCACCACAAGGTGCATACCCTCATGGAATCTTGGAAGGCCAAGACGGGCAGTCCTGCCTGCCCCGTCCGCAGCTCTCTTGACGAGGTACCTCGACATTCCCGCGACGAACGAACGATGCTCGAGTATGTTCGTCACTCCACTATCAATCGCTTCAATGACAAATCAGTTGGGGACAAGCTTGTGACAGTGGCCTTGCAAGTGCCGTCCGTCCCGACTCTCAGTCCCGTGAGACTGAAGGAAGCGGTACGAAGAAGGTGTGGATGGCCGTGTCGCAACTGGTCCGTGACATGTATTGCACCCTCACGTACAGTCTGAACGAAGTGGGCGTTTCCTCCGTCCTGCAGTCCCTCCCTAGGCCAGTTCGGTGGGTGCAAACCTCCCATCACGCATGCTTCTTTTGCCGCCACGGTCGCAGCCTGCACCCATGGATTTTTGACAACCGGTGAATCCAGTCGGTTGCCTCTGTCTGCCCTCATGCTGTGGGTACTGACGAATCTATGTCTGGTCGAATTGCTTTTGATGGGGCGATCATGACTCGGGCCAGCGGGCGGCTCGCGTTGCCGGTCAAGCGTTTGGGCTCGATCTTTCCTGCACAAAAGGGACTAAACCTTCGGTCTTCGTCCATCCCAGGTCTCACTTTCTTGATGTCGCCCTCCGGACCTGCACAACGGTCACAGCAAGGGAACCAACGGACTAGCCCACCGAGCTTCGGCGGATGTGCTCGGGTATTATGCAACGGCAACTGCCCTCCTGCAGCCGTTGGCTCGAAGTTGTCGGTTGCTCTTTCTTACGAGTCCGTCCGTGTAGTCATGTCTCACTGACCTCCGACAGTCGCCTGTGACCTTTCGTCGGTTGTCCGTCCTTTACATTCGAGGTCGGTAGACTTCCGGACTTCCACGCGACGGTCAAAGTCAAAAAGAAGGAAGTTGCGTGCGATAAGTTCCAGGGTAACGGACCAGTCCCACCGAGCCTTCCAACCATTTACTCACGCACGCACGCACACACAATTGCATACACACGCCCCTCACTGGAGGGGGTGGTTGGAGTTTTGCAAGCAAAGAATGAAAATGTCCTCAGTGAAGCTCTGTGCAATGGTACGGACGTGGAGCAAGTGCTCAGGCGAAGTACAAAGTTTCAGGTCAACGAATTAGGCTCGGTCTCACACTTCAGCAACCGAAGAAAGCAGTGGAGCTTCCGGGTCAAATCGTGAAAGAAGGCACGGCAGGCTGATACCTCAAACAATGGAGTTGATGACTGCATTACGCAGCCAATGATGTATCCGAAGGCCTTCCGTTTATGCATGCAAGATCGACTACGAATATGGAGTGGATGTCAACGGAAGCGAAGACCAAACCAAATGTTTGTTGGAACGAAGCTATGGTAAGTGAGAGGAAAAGTCTGGGGACGCAGATGTGTACTTGTGTTCTGCCATGGTGTCAGACGAAAATCAGAAGCTCAATTAGGACCATCATCGCAGCGCATTTTTGCAGAATGGAATCTTGCAAAGTTCAGGATTCAACGGATTCAGGTCCCCAAATCTTCGTTGCAAGTGGGAGTTGAGCGTACCAATGTGCACCGATGATACGGTACGTGTGTGTGTGTGCTTATGTGTGCTTTCATGTGGACATGCATGTCGGTGTAGCCAGTTTGAAAGAATCTTGCATGGTTTTCGCTCAAAGGGTCTGGGCCTCCGGCTCAGGTCGAATCACGACAGGGAGGTGCGTTCACTTCCTTCAAGGCTTTTGCCTCAGTTAGGTCACAGACAACCGCGCAATTTGCAGTAGCGGCAAGGCAACCACCTCTCGCAGCAGATTGCAAGCTGTCAAGTGCTTCATGCCCGACCCAACATCCCAGCAAAACTCGTAATGACTCATTGGCTAGTCAGTAGCACTTGCAAAAACAGCAAGGAGCGTATCATGCAACAAACGGAAAGTTGGTTTGCAACACATCAGCAGACTTGTGGGATTTCAGGGAGAGAGGAGTGGAACCATTGCAACGTGGCCTTGTCCCAAGGATGGTGAGAAGCTCCACAAACGGCGTCGCTTGCTTTTTCTCGGCCACGCGCCTGCGTTGGTCCGAATTCATTGATAACAAGCAATGCAAGTTTTTACTGCGCTTTATTTCTCGACGTAAGCAACTCAAGCTCAGGTGCCGATCTGCCAACAAAGCAGGCACGCCATTGCACTGCTGCGCAGAAGTCTGCACTGCCGGGACATCTTAAAATCCAGACCTGTGGAATATGTCCGGCCTGTGACAAAAACGGGTTTCTGGCAGTCATGGCATGTGTTGTGCAGATCAACGGTGCCGCGAAGGTGAAGCTTACCAGGCAGGGCTGCAGCATTCTAATGATGCGAGTCTCTGACTGCACCGTCTTCGACAACGCAAAGCAAGAAACCGAGATGTTTATCAGAGGAGTCGGGCATGGCACATCATGGCTGACTGTGATTGCAGCTGCCGCGCGCCAGACAGCAAGCGGTCGAACTTCAGAACGAACTGCTCGAAGGGTAGCGACCCTAGCACTGCACGCCGTGCAAGCAGACTCACTTTTGTTCCTGTGGTTCTGTGTTTTGCGTTCAGTTCCGGCTTGTCACACCAGACAATGCAAGAAGCGATAGACTTTGCAAGGATTATTGGCAGATGTTGGCAGGTTCAGGTCTGGCGACTTCCAGGAACGCTTCCGGGAGCTGCAGGCTAGCCGTGGTCTCGTGCATCGATTCAGCTCATGGCAGAAACCTCAGAAGATGCCACTGCTTGTTCACAACACAGTGATGCCAATGCAGCTCGGAAGCTGGGAGAATTTTGGAAGCCTTAACAAGGCCCAGCCCCAGCTCTTGAGCATCGAAGCTTCTGAACTAGGTTAAACTGGGTGCCCGAATTTCAGTCGCTACTACTCTGTAAAGAAATCGCAGCTAGTAGCTGTTGCGTACTAGGTGCGCAGAATCAAAGCTTGGCTGACCCTCAGCCTGCACTGGGAAGGCGAAGTTTCCTGATGGGGGCGCCACCTTCTACGTGGAAAGAAGGAAGCTGGTCCTTTCAGTCGCTGTCTCTGCTCTGTCCCAACGGGGTTTTCGGGGGAAGCTGTGAGTTCCTTGATAAGGTACAGACCAAGGTCATTCCGAAGTCAGAGCCCGAGGAAGGGACCAAAGGGAAACTCCGCTTCCGCGAGTCCCTGGCGCAGGTATGGCTTTGCTGCGGATTTGAGTGGCGTTTTCGACATGGTCGTGCTTGGCCTAGAAGCTGGGTCAAGTAAGCTTCTGTGTCACTGCGCACTGCCACGTCGGGCTCTCCTTCGATGGAATTTGCTCAGCGCCTCCTTGGCACCCTCCCGGACGAGGAGAACGAGCGCAAGCCTCAAATGACCTGTGGCCAAGAGTCCGACGACTCTGTCTCGACTTCAGGATCGGCAGGAGAGGATGGGAGATCGAAAGGCAAGGGATGCTCCTGTTTGGGACACTGGATTTCTTATTGTGCAGTGCATCGTACTCCGGAAGCTCTGTCCCATGTACACATGCGCAAACCAGATGCATCCGCTGAAGCACGCTTGGGTCGAGTAAACGGCTTTTTTGAGAATCAGACAATCTGTGCCACTTGGCTCCTGCGGAGGCTCATTGGTGAGCGGGAGACGAGCCATGAGAATGCACAGGCCAAGGACGTGAGAGCCGGCGGTGGTTGTCACTGCAACGTTCTCGTTTCGATGAAGATATTCCGACACAGCGGGCGGTTGGGTCAGCGAGGGGACCTGTAGTCAACGGCGGTTAAGGAATACTGAGCCATCACAAAGTCGTGGAAGTAGGGGGAGGGGGTGGGTTCGGTGCCCCAGGTACAGCAGTCACCAAAAAGAGTTGTTGCTTTGAAGGTCGGAGCAGTCTGCACCCACAGCCTCACGGTCCTGGAATCCTCACCGCATGTGCAGTTGTTCGTGATATAGTTTTCCCTGCTGAAACCATCGCAGTGTTGGGTCATGCTGAATGGCAGGATGTTGATGCCGGCATAGACACGGAAGCTTCTGACGAGGTTCTCGATGTTCAGCCGGCACCTGACACTGACGCCGAGAACAGCGCAAGAGGGGAAAATCAGTTTATGAATGCGCTTGATCAGATGGAGGACGAGGGAATGACGAGCTTCGCAGAGGTCGTGTTGGCAGAAAGTGACGGCCACGATAGTTTTGCAGAGAAACAAGCTGTCGAAGAGGTCAAGTTGCCGGCAGGAGCATCCCCTGTCAGTGCGGCAGATTTGAAGACTACACGGGCCGAGCCTGCAGACGTGACAGAGAATCCTAGCTTGGACCAGCACCCAGCTAGTGGTGGCCAAGAAGCGGAGGAGACCTCAATGCATTCCGGCCCAGGTGACGCTGAAACTGAGCTCGTGGCTGCAGAAGACATGAGCAGTGCGCAGCCTAAAAATGAAGCGGAGGAGGCCATGGCAGAGGATTCCACCTTGGACCAGCGCGCTGCTGCACCAGGGTCGTCCCGCTCTCCGGAAGGTGGCCAAGAAGTGGAGAAGACCGCACTGCACTCCACCACACATGATGAAGCTGATGCTGAGCTCGTGGCTGGAGAAGCATCTGCAGTTCAGGAGGAAGACAGGAACACTGCGCAGGCTGAAACTGTAACTGCGGCAGAGGCCATGGTGGAGGATTCCAGCTTGGACCGTCACGTTGCCGCGCCTGAGTCGGCAGTGCACTCCACCACAGATGATGCAGCTGACGCTGAGCTCGTGGCTGGAGAAGCATCTGCAGTTCAGGAGGAAGACAGGAACGCTGCGCAGGCTGAAACTGCAACTGTGGCAGAGGCCGTGGCGGAGGATTCCAGCTTGGACCGTCACGTTGCCGCGCCTGAGTCGGCAGTGCACTCCACCACAGATGATGCAGCTGACGCTGAGCTCGTGGCTGGAGAAGCGTCTGCAGTTCAGGAGGACGACAGGAACACTGCGCAGGCTGAAACTGTAAGTGTGGCAGAGGATTCCAGCTTGCCTGTATCTTCCGGTGGCCAAGAAACAGCGGACGCAGCAGAGCGCATCTACCCCCTCGTAGATGGTGCAGCTGATGCGGGGTCTTATGCTGGAGAAGATACTGTGGGATCCAAAGAGGACACATTCGCAACGACAGTGGGGAAAGCGTCATCCAACGGTGAAAGCAATGAGTTGCAAGATTCTACCAGCCGCAGGAAGTCGCTCGTGAGCTCCATGGCTGCGAATGTACAACCTGATGTGGTCGAGGAAGATCTCAAGCAGGCTGGCTCTGAGAGAAGTCGCTTGACTGACGCCTCCAGCCGACAACATCTGGAGGGCCCTGAGGCCTTACCGGCACAGGAGGCGACCCACACGCCGCGCGGCTGCATAAAACATCAGCTTCAGCCATTTGCTTCGGAGTGCGAATCCTTTCTTACAAGCTTTACCAATAACCGAGTAGACCACCGCAGTGGGAGAATGTGCTCAGGGAGACTGAAGAGCAAAGGGAGCTGGGAGTGAGTGGCGTGGCTGCTATTCCGGAGGACCCAAGATCACAACATGAAGAGTAGGCCTGCAGTCCTTGCCGTCTTTGCGTCAGGACGAAGAGGGTCAAGAAGAGGGTGAGGAAGAGGAAGAAGAGGAGGAGGAGGAAGAGGAAGAGGAGCTTGACGAAGACTGGGACGAGGATGGTCCCTCGTGAACTGTGTTTCGGAATGTAGTCATAGACTCGTAGACCTAGGACAGCTGCTGCACGGGCTTTCTGGCGTAACTTGCATCGAACGGTTTTCTTGCCGCAATGACCGGCTCAATGGCAGGCTGCCTTCAATTCAAAAGCCACGGCACTCCTGCGATGGACGAAGTACAAAGTGCAACGTTGTACTTAAGTTAGAAGTCTGACAGTAGCCAGCTGAATCCGTATTGAACCTCAGCAGAATGAGGGTTGCGCCCTCACCTGTCCAGCCGGTGCTGACAGACCCCAAGATCCTTCCATCTCTGCAGCTGAGCGCATTACTTGAGGACTTGTGAAAGGGTGCTCTTGTGGAGTTCTTCTGAAGCCTTCCACGGTTCGCGCTTGATTCTGAGGCAGCCAGGTGGCACCACCAGTTTTACCACACGAAACTTGGCGGACAAGACGTGGGCGGAGCTTCTGCGCTCTTTCCAAACAGACGGAAGCTGTAAGGATGGGCATTCGGTACGGCTGACAAGCTCCGCGCAGAGCAGGATGCTTGCCAGAAGTTGGTGTGCCCACGCCGGCTTAATTCGATTTTTTGCGGGTGCAAATCTGCAAGACTGAGGCCAGTCGCCAACAGGGCGAGCTGTTTGCGCTTTGGTTTCGGATATCGTGTGCAACATGCTCCATCGGATTGACAAGTGCTCTGGCTTGGAGCGTATCGTTTCTGAAGCATCAAACTCACGAGAGATCTAGTGCCATGCAGCTGGTGCATCCGTTCTGTTTGGTGCTTCGGTGAAGGTGCGGTCTTGCAGCTAGACGAGGACAATCTCGATGCCGTTTCGGCAACTGTGGCCGTGAGCACAGTGCAAGGTCCTCAGCACGGAATCCTTTCGAAATCTGCCCTTGCACTGTTTTCCCATTCTGGGTTGTCTGGCTGCCGTTCTCGGCCAAGTCGCTCAGGTGCCTCATAGCATCGATCTTGTCAGCATGCTTTTATCCGAAAGTCAGCTTTGATACTTGGTTGAGCATCAAGGTCCAGTACCTGAAAGGCAATAACGGGATGGCTTCTAGGCTAGCTTGTCTGTTGGAGAGAGATTTACGGCCGTCTGTTCGTGATTTATGTTTCTTGGACCGTCCAAGGACTGTCTGGAACGTTTTTTTATCGTCCAGGCGGGTGCTCGCATGATTTGGCAAGTCAGGTCTGTGCTTCAAGCAAGTCTGGAGGTTCATCGCTTGAAGTTGCTCACGGCATTTTCCACGGCATATTATGTAGAAGCGTTCTGCTTGGTATTCAGGCGCTGGTCTTGAATGGGATGTGGCTTGGTCGGCCGTTTGGACAGTCTAGCGAAGAATCGGATCTGTTGGTTTCAGTTGGTCCTGGCAAACAGCTCCCGTCAGGCAGGAGCGAGGGTCTTTGCGGGCTGCGCTTACGAATGGGCCGTGAAATGACAAGGTTGATGTTCCTCCCACTCACCATTGCAGATGCAACCAATCGGGCAATGAATCTGACGTGGCTTCTTGACTTCAATCTCGCGTGCTGCTTTCCGCCTGGTGCCTCATGCTCCTTGCGATCGCATCATGTTCAGCCCAAGGCACTCAGTGGGTTTCAAGCTTTTGGCATTGACCGGGCGGCGATTCTCGCGCCCTCTGGCGAGCAATGCGAGGCCTCACTGCAGGGCCCAGGAGTCGCGTGCATTGTGTGCCGTCTAAGGCTGCCTGATCCTGCTGGCCTGTTCCTGCTTGATCGATGCAGCCACCCATCTTGCCGCCCTTTTTCTTCTCGATGGAATCCTGATCGCATTGCTGCTCCTCTTCCATGTTCGTCCGCAAAGTCCAGCAGCATACGGGCACTCGGAAGTGTCAGGTAGACCTGGTGCGGGGTCTATCGCCGCCTGGACTGTAATCAATCTTGCAGCAGGAACTGGCAACGCAGAGTGGGCCCACGTGTCAAGCAGTCTTTGTACGCTGACTGGAGGGTTCCTGTGGAACAGACTGTGACCGGCCCCCCGAAAGCAATGCCTCCATCTCGCTCGAGTTGCTTCAACATATGCGCTGTGCGTGCATAAGTGCGTGGCTCAGCTCCATTCCGCACCCGTACTATCGGCGCTTTGGCACCAAGCGCCTGACCCATGCTGCATGACCTGGTGTAACTAACTGCTTCAAGCAGCTCTGAGCAGGTCCCAGCATGGCCAGTCAGAAGTCCGGAACAGCCCCTTTGTGGAACTTCTCCAAACACAGCTGCAATCAGGCTCTAGTTCTTACGCACTGACCCCAATTATCCCCGACGGAAGCACTGAGCAGGCAGCGTGTCTACACAGTGGCATAGTACGCATCATGCTGCAAACCGAAAGACCGACCGGAGAGCCGGCAAAGTGAAGTAAAGCGCAGGGAAGGGACACCGTGGGTTGTTCAGGTGTTTGTTCTCTTGGTGAGCGGCTACATCGGCCTGATGTGCTTTGTCACCTGCGAACGCTTCTCCAGGCGGGGCTTGAGTAGCTGGGCTTGAGTAGCTGAGTAGCTGTTGAGCAGCTCCCGAAACTGACAGGTTCTCCCAGGTGCAAAGAAGCCACGAGGAGGTCCTGGAAAAGACCTTGACGGAGGCCGGTCTTGTGCGGGAGCCATTGCACGTGAGCATCGCAGAGCACAAGGCCTTCGACTCCTGGGCATTTTTGGACACTTAGTGGCACAATCACAGCGCAGTTATGCGACCTTCGTGACCATGTCTTGCTGCCGACCGAGGACCAGCGCAAGCATATCTCCAAATGCCTTGGAGACCTTCGAGGCAGCCGAGCCGACGATCCAGTGCTTGGGCAGTGAGAGCTTCGAAATTTCCGTTGGTGTGGTCTGCCTCCAAAGAATCCGAGCTCTGAGGTATGTCAGTTGCTGGCAGCTTGTCTCGGCAGCAGCGACATCAGAACACGAGAAGTCCGGCAGGCACATGCCTTGCTTTTCTTGCTTTTCTTGCTTTGCTTGCTTTGCTTGCTTTGCTTGCTTCCCGCTTCTTTCTGCTGGGTCTCCATTTTTTTGGGCAGCCGCAGGCCTTCCGATCTGTTGATGCGGCTTCCGGCTCCAGGGTGGAGCAAGCTCGAGCTAATGTTTGCACCGAACAAGGCCATGCTACACAAGTAGAGTCTAAGTAGAGACCAGAATGCAACAGTACAATTCATACTGGCAGGTGGAGATGTACAAGCAGAGCTGGTGATCCTTCGACTTGCTACAGGTTGAAACTTGGAACGCTGGAGAGAGGAGCTTCAGCAACCATACACAGGCAAATGTCCCAGTTTTCTCAAGGTGATGGCGAAAGATGCTGTTGCCTGCACCCTGCCTGCAAGACGATCATCCTGCCTGCGTCCGGCAAGAAGGGTCTGCAGGGTTGCGTCGTCGGTGGGAAGCCGCTGTGCCTGTTTGGAGCTTCCATCACTCGGCAGTCCGAGGAGCGGCTGCGGACTGGCTGCAGCGAGTGAGATGCCGCAATACGTGGCTACTCAGCTGCAAGACTAGACATGCTGTGCATGCAGCTGTGCGAAAGCGTGGCCACTGCTTTGATAAAGCGAAAGATCGTCAAGGTGGGTGTGCACTCCTCTCCGGCAAGATCTCGCAGCGTCCGAGGCTTACTTGCGACAGCTTTACTGCAAGGTGTTTCAGAGGATTGCTAGAGTGTGGTGCCGCCGATGCCCAAGGCGCAGCAAGTGGTGCACCACCACTCGGCTGCACATGCTGCGGGTGCTAACCAGGATGCGGGGCAGGACAGCCATGGTTTGCAAAAGCCCAGCAACAGTCAGCGCTCTTTGTGTCACCAACAGGCAAGGCAGCACCAGCAAGAGCGCCCGCCGGGTGTCAGTGACAGTCTCATTCAGAGCGATGCCTGGACAGCGCTTCATGTTGGCCGGAAAGGAGAAGGGTCAGGTTTGTCTATTGAAGCATGTGCCTCGCAGTCGGTGTAGTGCACACATCTGATAAGGATGTCCAATCTGGTGGTTCGGACGATGCCAGCGTGATTTCAAAGGCAAGGAACCAGGTGCGGTTGGCAGGCAGGGTCATGCGGCATTCAGCATGCATCTTGCACCATCCAGCGCCCGTGCCCGACAATGCAAGCTAAACATGTGCGTGTGCATGTTCGTCTGATGCTTGCAAAGCGGGGTACGTGGAAGACCACATGTTCAAAAGTGTATTCTTCCTAGTTAATTTTTAAGTGGAGTATTCGGATTTGACGACATCCTCTGTTCTGCTCGGTAGCGGCAGTGTACCAGTTTTAACATCCAGTGCAGGGATTGAGAACAAGAGCAGCAGTATCTTCGACGTGCCTCCACCAGAGCGCGAGGTGGACAGCTGCTTGGTTTCATCTATACCGCAGCAGTCGCGGATTTCCCTTCGAAGATGCCACCAGTGAAGGTCAAGGCAAGAGCTTCCGAGAACTGGTGGACTTGGGACGGCGTGAGCACTGGATCGTAGATCCACAGCAGCTCTGTTCCTCAGATGCGACTTTGGGATTGTCGCCGTGAGCCTCGAGCGGTTTTCCCATAACATCTCCTGCAGCTTTCTGGTGTTACTTGCGAGCTTATGTCAGGCTTGCTAACCTTCTTCCTTTCCTTGACAGGTGGGCTTGGATAGGCGATTGGCGAACACCATTAAACAAAGCGCGGCATGAAAGCACAGCACTTCCAGCTCTCCCCAAGACCTGAGCATCGTGCACCTCTTTTTGTCTCCAGCCGTTCTGAATTGTACCGCCTGCTTTTCCATCTCTATCTAAAATCGCCTGCGTGACGCGCGTTGACACACCGCGCCGCACCCCGACAGCAAGTGGCTGGTCTCCATCCGCTCGCACGCTTCCACAAAAAAGAACGCCCCTAAGACTGCTCCTGCTTGTGGCTGCTTGTGGCTTTCACGTTTGTTATGCCAGTCTTGCTATACGGAAGTAGCCTGTGCATGACATCGATACCTCTTTGGGGAGCCCTTCAGTTTTTTGGTAGTTGTGTGTGTCCAGGAAAGGAATGTGCCATGCTGGAAATCCTTTTCGTCTGCCATGGCCCAGCGGTGTTGTTTTTGCTGCAGCTGTCTCCCACTGCAGCACCTTGAGGCTTGTTCGAGAGCCACACATTAGGCCAGCGGAAGCCTGCGGTGGCGAGCGTCCTCGCACTGTTCGTTCGGCATTGCAGAGTGCATTGGAGGCAGCGGTACTTTCGGCACCGTCTTTCAAGGCACGTACTACGGTGCTCAGGTCGTGACCTGGCTGCCAGGTTAAGAGAACAGGTTGGCCTTGTGTGAGCATGCCATGCTCCGGTCAATGCTGCAGCAGTTGCAACAGGGTACTTGCAGGAGCCATTGCCTTCGTTCGACAGAGTAGTTCCACCTCACTACGTTCAGAAGTCGTGCTGTGGAGATTGAACGTTTTTTCGAGGCAGTCAAGATGCCCAAGGCAGACAAGAAGGAGCAGCCACTTGGCAATCTGCACCTTCGTTCATCATCATGGCTATCCGCTGTATCCCATTGTTTATGCGTATGTTCATTGCATGTCGTGTGGCACAAACTTGTGAGCTGGTTGCGAGCTGCTTCCAGTTTGCCGCTCTTGAACGAGCTTCGAACACTCCGTCGGCTACGTCATCCTAACATCGTCCTATTCCTCGGGGCCCATGTCGTGTACAAAGCTCAGACTCTCCGGGCTGGACGCGCGCCGCGCGCCGCCTGCATGGCAGCCTGGCCTGACGTGAGGCCGTCCACGAACGACATGGCTTTGGTCTTCGAACTCATCGAGGGTCAAACCCTGCATGTCTCCATCTGAGCTGTGTTCGATGTTTCCCCTCAGCAGAGTCAGAGATCGTCATGGCTCTTCTGCAGGATTGGATCAAAGGTCAACCACACCCCATAGAATGCGATACAGGCTTGAGTCGAGCGGGCAAGCCAGACTTCGGCGCATTGTTTCTGGCCTTGGTGCATCTGGCAGGCAAGCTGAACATCCTGCTTGGCATTTCTTTGGCACTTCGGTATCTACACCAGCAGGACAAAACCCTCGCCAAGGGCCCAGACACAAGGAAAAAAAACTTGTTGCATGCTTGTTAGTCAATTTTGTCTGAGGTGCATGGTGACCTCAAGGGTACAAATGTGCAGCTTGGAGTGCATGGACCGAGTGGGACTTCGAGCCGTGCAAAGTGATAATGTGCATGATGTACGTCTGCTTGCATCCTAAGGTTTGTGGAGAACGGCAACCTTTTGCCCAGAGCAAAGCTAGGTGACTTTGGTCTTGCAAGGCATCTGCAGCGAAATGAGACAACGACATGCAGAGACGCTGCATTCCTCCTGGTGGACAGGTTCCTGTACAAGACAGAACACACTATGGGCGGAAGCTTGAGGTGGATGGCCCCAGAGATAGCAACTGGACACTGGGCTTGGAACAATGTCTTCCAAAGTGTTGCCATGGCTCGTCCTTTGTGCTTTTAGCAGGGCTTCATTTCCAAACGGTGAACGGCGGTGGTGACAAATTGTATTTTCACGTGCACTCAAGGACTGAATCGTGCGCCGCGGGGAGCTTACTATTCTGCCACTTCGTTGCTTCTGTCGTCCTTTTGGCATCATGGTTCGTTCAGCTTTCCTTCCACAGGTCATGTGCTGCTGACATCTTTTCCCTGGGGGCATTATTTAGCATCGAAGCTGCAGTAACGAAGCCGGAACTGCAATGAATAATGCTGTCGATCGCGGACGTTTTGCACGAGGATGTACATCTCGGCCTCACGAGTAAAAGGCCTCATGACTGCGAGCGTCGGATTTCTGCCCTCCTGCAAGGTTTCACCCTCACGGCTACTTGGCTTTGCGTACACCTCTGGTTTACGTTCTGTACCGCTAGCCTGGTATGTGTGCAAGCAACTGCTTTGCTCAGGATGTCAAGCCGTTTGATGGCATGGATAGAGCGAATATCCTGAAGATGATGAGGAGGGGCAGCTTGCAACAGCTTACTTGGCCGACAGAGAGCAGCGATGCTTGGCTGATTAAGCCGCGCCGAGTACGCATGCATGCCTGGACAACTCATTTGCAGCCAAAATTGTCGCTTGACGCAAATGATCAACCGGTGCAGGATGCAATGCCACAAGAAATCGCAGTGTCAATCTTGGTTTCACGCAAACTTGGCATTCCGTCCCAATGTCATATCCCGGCACTGGCCCAGCAAGACTGTCCAACATTGCCGCCTCAAGACTCAACGTCACTACTAAGGCCTGTGGTAGGCTTGCTGGCATTGGGATTGCAATTCCAGCAAGCATTGGGGATCGCATGGGAGTACACATGACAGTAGCCAAGTCTTCGCAGCTGCAGCTTAAGCTCAACACGTAACCCTGCGGGCAACCAAATCGCACTGCGATGTGCAGTTGCAATACCACTCTTCGATGCTTGGGCTTCCATAATTGTTCCAGCATCATTCCGTATCATTGCTATTGGCGCGTAAACCAAGTCGATAGAGGGTTCAAGTCTACTGACGTTGATATTCGGGCCAACATTGGGTCAATACGAGCTTTTGCGCTGGCCTTGTGCTACGAGGATTCTGAGCTCTTTGGGCTCAGTTTAATCAGGGTAGGGGGTAACGTCACTACAAAGGCCTAGGCTTGCAGCATTTCAGGCGTATTTCAGCAGCATTTGCAGCTTCTCCAGAGATCCATCTATGTTTCGCCAGAGTGTGAGCTGTCACGAGGATCCCGTTGGAAAGCCGGGCCGAGCAACATGGACCACAACTACCCGAGTAAGTGAAACAGGTTTGGCAACCCATCAGAATAAACCAAACTCCAAGCCAAGCTGAGCCTGAGCCACGACTGAACCTGGCATTGGGAGGGGCTCTGGATCCCCAAACTGGAACGACAGAGAGAAAGGCGAAGTGTGCGAGTGATGCAAGCAGCAAGGGCACAGGCGACAAGAGCAAAGCATGCAGCATGACCAATGCTGGTGCCAGACCATGAAACTTCTCCGGGTGTGAGCTTGTCGCACATTTGTGCCAGCTGTGCCATGTCATTTGCATGTGCAAGCTGCAGACGGCCTGTAAGGAACTTTCCCAACTTATCGAGAACATCGGCGATTCTTGCTATCGGTTGCATCCCGCTGACAGGCTGGCTGAACACATGTTCGCTCAGAGTTTGGCTTTGCTTAAACGTCGTGTGCCATTGCGTGAGCCTTGTGATAGGGAATGTGTGTTGCAGGCGTTCTTTTCATGGGCTGTGATGTTTCCTGCACCGCTTCTTTACCCTTGTGCGAACTGCATCAGGCCCGACATCATGCAGGCAGGGGTCCAAAGGAGTCGAATTCAGCTGCATATATTGCGACGCTGTCGGATGCCCACCCAAGGTTCTGGAGGTGCTGGAAACGTCTCTTGGCCTTGCAGTCTCCTGAAACCTAGAGTCCGTCAGCCCAGCAATGATGTTACCCGAGGTGCATGGCGATGCAGCAGGGTCGCTTCTCGGTGTATTCTTTTGTTTTTTAGCTCACGAGAGCTTGCAGTCGGGCGCGAAAGCTACCAAGGACCAGCAGAGCTCATGTGAGCAGGTGATCCACAAAGGGGCAGAGATGTGGCTTCTGTTGCACAGCACTCGGGTGCTCCGCATAATCCATGTGGTTTGCATCTGCATGCCTTGTCTGAACCCAAGTGCGCACTTGCAGAATCGTCGGCGACTAGCTAAACTCTTGGGGAGACTTCTGCTTCTGCACAGGGGTTAGGTCGTCGACCTGTTGACCTGTACCCGTCGCCTCGGCAGGGTAGCTTCTCGAAGAGAACTTCCTCTGCAAAATATCCGTGTGCAAGTCTGTATCTCCTCACATCGAGAGCTGCAAAGATTATCCCAGCAGCTGGACTTCCCAGACTTGTGCACTTTAGCATTCAGCCTGTGCTACCGTTGCAACTGAATGCTTAGCCGGCTCTTCGTTACCGCGAACCCTGCGCTCACGAAGCCGCGTCAAATCCCATTCGGAGCTGCGTCTGACTTCCGCCATGGTGACTGGCGTGGATGCTGTTTGATATCCGGCAACATGCTTGAGCTCGCACTTTCAGGCGGCCCGGATCGTGGACGAAACCTCTGCGCAGATTCAAGAGGCGAAAGTGCCAGAGACACTGTGCTCCGGTGAGGTTGGGAAGAGGTAGAGGTCCATTACGCCCGACAGGTCTTGGCCGCGACTCGCACTGCCTCCAAGAAGGCCAGAGTTGCAGAATCCGGTCGAAGCACAATGGGTCCTTCTAAGGGGCTCCGTGCTTCTTGACGAAAGGAGAAGCCCGCTCTGCTAGCTCGAAAGCGTGAGCTGGACCGCCTGCCGTCTACCCTGTGCGTCCTGTGGACTGAGAGTGCGGGAGAAAGAGAGAGAGAGCGAGAGATTTGTTCTTTACTGTGTTGGACCTGTTGGTGCATACTGATCGCCCTGAACTTACTGGCCGACCGTTGGAGGGCCCCCTGACGACCCGGGTGGTGCCTACTGGTCCTTGCAGTGGTAATGGTCTTAGGAGGGGGTGTTGTTGGGGGATTCGGGTTCAAGGCACATCCGGGGGAAGGTGACCAGTCCTCATCCCCGAAAGGGGCCATTCCGTTACTCAGACGCGCGCCTCAGGGGTTGGCCTCCGGGCCGGAGTTCCCCCGGGAACCCAAATCCCAAGCAAGCAAGCAAACAAGAGAGAGAGAGAGAGAGAGAGAGAGACGGGCAGGGTTCGCCTTGCCTCTCCTGTCCCGGTAGAGAGAGAGAGAGAGAGAGAGAGAGAGAGAGAGAGAGAGAGAGAGAGAGAGAGAGAGAGAGAGAGAGAGAGGGAGAGAGAGGGGGGGG
>CAJNJA010045931.1:0-26608 GCA_905231915.1 Symbiodinium necroappetens | reverse complement strand
TCTCGCTTCACCCGTGCGTCCTCCTCGCGCTGCGCCTCCTGAGACATGACCTGGGCCATGCACTCCGTGTGCACGCACGCCTGCTTGCCCTCGCGGCCCTGGTAAGCGAACTCGCCCACCGGCAGCGAGCAGCGCGGGCACAGAGGCACCTCCTCGCCCTCAGTCGTAAGGAGCACAACCGGCAACATGCGAAAGGAACGCACATCAAGCCCGCATCCCGAATGCCTCGGAGTCCACCTCCCAGAGCTTGTCTTTAGCAAGCTTCCTGTGTATGGGCTTGCATGCAAGTGCTGCCTCCAGCGCCTGGCGGCATGCAGTAAACAAGCATGCACATGCAAGCTGCTGCTCTGTCTCGTGGGCCTCTGTGGACAGCTTCTTCTCTTCCGGTGCTGGCTTCGGGTTGAACCATGGAAAAGCTTTGCGGCTGTAGCCTGCGCGTGGGCATTCCTTTGAGTGCTGGTAGAAGCAGTGCTGGTAGTGGCAGCAGGAGAAAGAGCAGCAGCAGCAGCAGCAGCAGCAGCAGCAGCAGCAGCTGCAGCAGCTGCTACTACTTACTACTTACTACTTACTACTTACTACTTACTACTCACTACTTACTACTTACTACTTACTACTTACTACTTACTACTTACTACTTACTACTACTTACTACTACGTACTACTACGTACTACTACCTACTACTACTTACTGCTACTTACTGCTGCTACTACTACTACTACTACTACTACTCCTGCTACTGCTACTACTACTACTACTACTACTACTACTACTACTGCTACCAGCACTACTACTACTGACTGCTGTCGCGAGCTAGACGCAAGGCAAGGGCTGCGAAATGCAAGACAACATATGTCCGGTGACACGAAACAAAATCATGCAAGTGTCAAGCAAAGGGAAGCAACAATGGAGACAAATGGAATACACAAGACGCCAACTAGGCCAAGAAGTACTCCCCCTGATTTCTTGTGCTTAGGAGCGGTGTGTTCCGGTGCTTGCAGCATCAAATCCGCACACACACACACGAGTTCATGCGAACACAAGCGGAGAGGAGTCAAGCGCTGTTGATGGCGTGAGTATATATGCCATGTTTGCACTCGTTGTAGGACAGTCCAACAAAAATGTTGCCGCAGAACCCCCAGCCCATCAGCCACCTGGGTTTGAGCCATCCCGACATTCGCCAAACTTCTCGGTGTACCGCCGAAATGCCACTTCGTCATCGTCGGACAGCTTTTTCTCCCTCGCCTGCCAGGGTTGCTACTGCTTCAAGTTGAAATAGATTTGGATAACCTGCCGAGCCCGCCACAACAGCGATCTCTTCAACCTGCGCCACTGGACTTTCAGCAGTGGACAAAGAACTCCTCGGTTGTCCGGTGCTTCTGAAGTGTAGAAGTAGCCCGACGGAAGGAACATCTTGATCGCATGCAATCCGAAGCTCTCAGATGCCGTCTCCGCGGGGACCAAGGCGGGCATGGTGCTCTCTGAACTCGCCTCTTTTGGCACACAGGAGTCTCACATTGACATATGCAGGAAAGCGCATTTGGGGGTATGGGCCTCTTCACCCTGGCGAGAGGCCCACTGTGAGAACCCACGGCGCCTTGACTGAACCTTCGGGAGATTACACTCTAAGATGAGTCGGGCCGAGACGTCAAAGAAAGGGGCACCTTGTCTTCTTGGGTTCCGCCAGTCTTTATAAGCAGCTCCTTGCAAATTCACATGGCCTCACTCACCTTAAGCTTTCAATGTCCCTGCTGTCCTTGCCACGGAGATTGGGGCTGACCCACCCCGAGGCAGGCCCTTCGCCCCTGAGAAGCTCATAGCAAATTCGTCCATCACAGGAGTCGGTCTCCTCCAGCAAATGTCTGCACTGCGTTTTCTCAAGGTACGACCACGTTTTTGACCAAACACCGAAGCACCAGCAGACCGTCCTTCACTAAAGAACCGGTGGCAAGTCGACTGTCAGCCAGATCCGAGCTCAGATCATAGCCGGTACGAACTATGATTCCCCCGCGCTCTGCACCACCAACGACCTGCGGCGTTTTCAACCCAATCACTCACCTTCGCTACGTAGTGTCTTGACGGTTACACAGAAGCGAGATTGCATGGTGCATGTAACGACTTACGGAAAAGACCTATCACCAGACCATGCATCTTCTCGCAGGGACGAGAAGATGTGGTGTTGCGATCCCGAGGCTTGCAAGCACAGGGCATGCACACAACCCCTCCTCCCACACGGTGGCCATAGCGGAAGTTGGCTAGCAACAACTAAGGACAGCACCAGCTTGGGCCGAAGCGGGCCGGACCGTGTTTCAGATTCTGATTAGCCGCTGAAGGCATGATCAGCACAGCCGCCGAACATTCTCGCGCAACTTAGGAATCTGTTTCTCCTCTGACACAGAGCGCCTTTTCAAGCATTCCTGCTCCTGCCGAGCCTCGGTGGCAACGGCGCCCTCCACACACAACGGTGCTGCGGTATGAAGCAGCTTCCACGGTTTCACGGCACCCATGGCCAGACCCGTGGGTAGATCCGCAGCACAATACAAGCTGCCAAACCCGATAGATCTTCTGCGCATCTCCTTCCCACATTGTAGCCATCGATTTCTCTTGCCGACAATCCTGTCAGTGTCTTGGCGGGCTGGCGACTGCCCGGACACATCGTCACGAAGCAGTTTCACGTCGACTTGTCCAGTCTCCACGGGCGAGTCGGCGAATCAAGATGAGCAGTCAATCGCTGAATCCGATCACAAGCGTATCGGCCTGATGGACCGAAATTGTCAGCCATGCATCGTCTACAAAGCCGCAGTAGGTTTCCCTTGTACTTCGCTTTATGTCGATTCCTCGGCCTTGCTCTCCACTTACACGTAGCGCCCGACAGAGAGTTGCGCGGGAATGCAATACCACGGTGCAGTCACAACAAGTGCCCAACATCACCCGGAATGCGTCTGATGGAAGCCTTCACCCAGCCGTGGGACGGACTCGACAAGTCCTGCCATCTGACAACTACACAGACATCATGCAACCCTGCAGCATCGGACTGGGACCTAGTTTCAACACACAGGCTCCAACGAGTACACCGAGCTGGCTGCGTGGAGCTGCGAGGTCGCGTACAACACGCCGGCATGTACGGAGATGCGACTGAAGTTCCGTCCTGTCTCAGGACACGGCTGGAATGCTCCAGCCAACAACATGTGCCAGCGCATGCTGATGCCGCTCTCAGCTGTCGTAGATTACGAGCGAGATGAGGCCTTCCAGCAGAAGCTCCCAGTCGGTGTAGATCGACATGGCATTCACATCCTGCTGATAAATGTTGCCATCTAAGCCGGCAGCAAGCATGACCTCAGATGAAAACTTAACACGGTGCCAGCAAACGAGGCGGCCTCTGCCAGCAAGCAGCAGTACCAAGCTTCAACCGATCTGCAGAAAATGAGGCAAGCAACACCATCGTGAATGGCAAGGGCCTGGACACGGCCGCGAGACACGGCGGTCCAGTCAGAATCCGGGCTCACGGAGCGAAGCGGTCCTCGTCATGACTCACGCAGCTGGGCCGATGAGAACACATGAGGATGCGAACGCGCACATACGAAGGCGCCCACATACACGTTCTTCTACGCATGCACACGAGCACACATAACAACATGCAGCACACATACACGGAAAATACATATACACTCTCCGTTGGCAGGGAACCACTGATTGATGACAAAAATGGATGTGAGAAAACAAAAACCCGAAAGCTGCTTGAAAAAGGAAAAAGCTAATCTGAATGTCACGACGGGCCATACAGTTTTGCTGGTACATCCAACAACCTGACAAGGCTGGACTCAGTAGACTATGGCAGCCGTATGCCATGTTCGTACACCCTTTTTTTGAACCCGTACTGAGGCCGATCCGTGTTTCCTACACCCTGAAAATCCTGAAGCCAAAAGGCAGAAATGGCTGTTGACTCCTTTTTCCCGTGAACTAGGGCACAGACACACTGCTCCTTCAATTGGGTGCAAAATAGCGGGGCTCTGAACCACAATGCAGGTCTTCTAGAACAAACACCACGATACCCAAAAACTCAAGCCAAAACTGGCCAAAAACTTGCGGGGAGAATGCTGATGAATCCAACTGTTCCGGCAGGAAGGCGACCAAGTAATTGGGGTGTGTGCCCTGCGTGTGCCCCGGCAAACCCTTTCCGAATTAGGACTTGTGCAATCGCCTGAAAGTCTGAGCACACGCAGGTTCAGCTCTCATGACTGCATTTCCATGCCTTGCACCGAGAAGTGCTCCTTCCCTGCATTAGGCGCGATAAATTTGGGTGAATGCAGAAAAGGCCCGCTGAAATTTGCAGGGACAGCCTCAAACACAAACACACAAACACAAACATAAACACACACACACACACTTGAATTGACCCTCAATATGATCGACATCATACCGTGGGTTGGTAAGCTAGCTTTCTCTCTCTGCGTTCACATCTCTGCATTCACCTTTGCTTATCACTGATTGGCCACCACGAACCAACAGCTTTGAGGGTGCGATTCTTGTGGTCATCTTTGCAGGTATACACTTGAGCGTCCCCAAGTGCGTCCACTGATTTGCCATAGCTTCGTTGGACAGGATAGGCAAATCATTGTCGCGCACCTCTTGGTCTCAGGGTGGTACACACACAGCTGCCCCTGCGAAGGGGCAACATTTCTCCACATAACAGACGATGTGATATTAAAGGGTCGAGCCACCGATCGCAGCTGTGTTGTGCAGGCTTAGAGCCTCACAGAAGTATTCGACTCAGTAGACACTTCTAGGCCAAGGAATCTCATGCTTCAGAGGCCGAACCCAAGACGACCGTAAAGTGGCATGACAGAAGGTGCGAGGCAGCACCGCACAAGACCATATGTTCGGTCCCACCTACGGCTTTCTACGTGCCACGGTCTTCAGCCCTCCGTTCTAACGTTGTGCCAAGCTCTGGCAGCCCCTCAGGCTCCAAAGGAAAGCCAGCAGCGCTGTACAAGTTGGAAGCTGTCTGAACGAGCCACTGCTGGGGTGTTCGCCAACGCCCTGCAAATGCCACCGAGCAGCGCAACACGTGCACTGTGATGGCGAAGTCTTCGAAGCAAATGTCTCAAATGACCCTACTTCCGTAACTGATCCACTGATGTGCCCAGGACTGTTCTGTGAGCATCCAAGAACATATACGCTTAGAGAAACCCCAATTCCTAAACCCAAACATGCGGAGATGTGTGTGACCCTCAATTAGCCAGGTAAGCACACACACACACACACGCGGGTGACACATCAAAAAAAATGATAAGCATCAACAAAAAATTTACCACGGTAGCCATCAAGAAAACAAATGATAAGCATCTAAAAAATGATAAGAGGGTTTAGGCTTTAGACGGTAGCCATCAAAAAATAATTTGATAGGCATCAAGACAAATTTGCATGGAGGGTTTGGGATTTTTCAAGGTGTTTATCAAATTTGTTTAAGATGCTTCTCAATTTTTTTTAGATGCTCTATGCCCCCACACACACACACACACTCACTCACAGACTCACAGAGACACATGAGCAGGCACACACTCAAGGCACTGGGACGCCGACCTAAGTGCTTGTAGACTTGTTGGCCGGAGACTGCAAAAACCGCCTCGCCGCTCGCTGCCACATATTCCTCGGCGCAGGAAGGGAAAAGGCAGGCGTCTGAGCCTGTCTGTGGAAGGAAGGAACAGCTCGCGCTTGAAAACTGAGGGAAATACTTCAGATGCAAATTATGGGAGGCGCCGCCGATAGACGACGACCTTCTGGGCTCACAGAAGAACCAGAAGGACAAACAAGCAAAGCGACACAGCTTCGCCAGAGCCATCCAGAATCAAGAGTAGGGAAACACAAACAGCAAGAACCTCACAAACGGAAGCACCAAGACCTGAGCTGGAGCCCTCAAACATCCTGTCCCATGGAGCAAGCAGCTGATGGGAAAACAAAATATTCATGAAGATGCTGCCTGCAGTCAAACGGTCCCGGCGCAACTGTCATCCAAAGATGTTGCAAGGTCCTCGCTCTGGATGCCACTGCTCGGAACAAGGCTCCAGTCTCAAAAAGTGCATACAGGTGATTCTGCTCCTGGGCACACGGGGCACGGAGAGCACCATATGGGAGGCCTAGGCTCAAACCCCAATTTCTGCCTAAAGTCTTGGTCCAGAAGAGTCTGAGTCAGCACCACGCTGAGGCTGTCATCCTCTGCTCTGTTCGGTGTCTCAAGCGCCTCCAAGGCAGCTGCAGCCTGCACTTCCCGAGTTTGCAAAAAGCGCGTGCACACCTTTCGTGCATTCCTCGGATCGCGATTTCACGCTTGTTCGAAGCCTGCCTGTGTTGTGGACTGGCCCCAAGACTTCTCCGACTTTATGCAAGCCGAGCGACCCGCGCAAAACATGCACTTCGGCAGTGTTTAAGAGCACGTCACGCAGGCGAGGCAGAAGGTTTGAGGGATTCGAATCCTCGATCAAGACACCATAGGAGCTGAAGCGGATGAAGCCATCAAAGGGTGGCACCCAACTAGCATCTGCCATTGCGACTGGGATGCCACCTGAGCAGACCGCCTCGTTAAAACGGGAATTGCGATAATTGGCTGTTGCAAAGACGAGGATAAACACCGAGTTCCACAACAAGAACTCCGCATCATACTCCGCATTCGCGTCGTCAACTATCACAACGTTGTTGTTGTCATGCAACGCTGCGACTTGTTTTTCCCAGGGTGGTTCCCACCTTCCCTTAAAGCTCACTAAGAAGCGCTTGTGCTCAAGAGGTTCCATGAAGGACATCGACGCAGCCTCTCCCGAACAGCGAGGGGTTGGTTCCGCGGGCATTGAGACGTCAATTCCATATTGAAACGTGCTGCGCCTGGCACCCAACAAAAGCCGGCTGAAAGAAGTGTCCTGTGGAAGGCCCTTATCACCCATGTCCGACAAGACCAGCAGCTTTCCGTCCAGGTGTGCATGTAGCCGCAGCTGCCGATATCCTGGCCACATGATTCTTGATCAATTGGCCGAACCGGAAACAACCTGCGAAAGCAAAACGCTCGACAACATCAAGAGCATTTCTTCAGAAGTTATCCGGTGCAAACCGAACCCGAAGAGAGTCGGTGACCTCCTGGTCCGGAAGAGGCTTTGTGGGTTCAACACAAGCTTTCCGTCCTTCGTAGATCTGACTTGGTGCACACGATCGGCCTGGAAAGGATAGCGGCCGTGTTACATCAGGAAGCACCGAGTAGCCAGGCACCAACACGATGTGGGCATGTTCCAACTGCATGGCCATACAATTGGACGACCTCTTCCGAAGAGAAAGGAAGGCATGATGCAGCGAGCCTGCAAGATTACTCAACAGGCAACCTTGTAGCTTGGGTGCAAAAGCTTCGGTCTCTGTGACGCTCATGATGTAGAACAGAGTCGGCGAGGACGCTGCTGCCAAACACCTGCCCACCTTCAGAGGATGTGCCCAGCTGTCGGAAGCAAGACATGTGCAGAACCCTTGGAAAGAGACCACTGTTGCACGGTGCTGGTGACGTCTTACCATGCAGCCCATGCACGCCCAGGCTGTCAGCTGCTGATGCAGACTGCTTTGACGGCGCAGTGGGGCGAAAGCTTGTTAAAGAAAGTTGCTGTGCCACCGAATCCGCTTGGACCTCCAGAGTCCTCTCCGAGCACGACAGCTTAGACGAACAAAGCACACACATGAGAGAACTGCCGGCCTGAAGCGCGAAATGCAAGCATCCATCGCTCGCTGCCGAAGTTCTAGTCTGGATAAGGCGTCCAGAGCACGTAGCTTCACCATCAGGCTGGGGATCTCATCGTCGCGGAACCGCAGCCCGTAGGATTCAAAGGGCAACAGTTCTTGCAAGGGCGGGACCCACTTGCTTGAAATCAACACCGGAATGCCTCCTGAGCAAACAGCCTCCGCAAAGTGAAAGGTTTGGAGCATGTCTCCCTCAAGAATCAAGCTGAAGATGGAGGAATACAAAAGCTGATCATAATCGTAGCTGTCATCTAGCCGATCCACAATGATCACGTCCAGGTCATTGTGGTGCAGATGCGCTAAAGTTGCACGGACCTGGTTGTGCCGCAGCTTGCCCTTGAACGTGGCAAAGTAGCGCTTTTCGTCCAGTGATTCCCGCATGGCATGCATGGCTGCTTGACCTGCACATCGAGACAGCGGCCCTGGAGGGAGAGAGACGTCAATGCCTGGCCTGTGAAACCAAACTGGGGCTCCAAGACGCAGGATAAAGACCCTGGGGTGGTTGTAGAAACTCAGATCAGGAAGCCAGGCGCTTTGCACACGACCGGAGCCATCCATGATTGCGACGGATTTCCGAGCAAACTCCCGTGCATCAATAAGCCGTCTGTACGCTCTCATGGTCTGCTCATCGTAGCATTCCCTACCGGGTCGAGAGATGGTCCCTTCTGATTCACAGTTGCCTCCATAGTGTGGCCAATGGCAATTGTGAAAAGTGTAACCCGGAATCACGATCACAGATGCTTCTGTCAGGTCGCTTGCACATGGGCTCGAGGCCAAGCCTCGACGTAAAGCCTCCGCATACTCTAGCAATCTGCACCCTGCCAGCTCGGGAGAGTGAGCCTCTGCGCTCTCGGGGCTCAGGACATGAAAGGTGCGCTCACACCGCCAAGCCAGCACCACGTGGGCGGCACAGAATAGCAACCTATGCGTTTGAGCCATGTGGCTCCGAGGGACGTCATTTGAGCACCGCGTTGCCTCTGAAACGCATGCACAGGCACTGCATGTCACGCGGCGTTTTCACGAGAAGAATCGCGAGAAGGAGAAACTCCAGTCCTTTACAAAGGCAGCTACTTGTGTGCTGTGAATTCGCTGTGATATCAGACAGCTGCCAGACACTGCTGGCCAGACTGTCCCATGCTCCGATCCGATTCTCGGAGCCATGCATGCGGCAATGCTGGAATCAAGGACAAGCAAGATACCCCGGAAGAGTATCAACAAGAGTATCGTGAATTCAGAACTCGGGGTCCAGACGGAGTCTCGTGCATCAGCCGCGTCATGCTTGTGACTGTGGGGTTCGGCGAGCAGCTGTCGCTCGCCATCCCCTAAAAGTCCCGGCACTGGGGCCGCTGCACTCTGCTATGCAGTCGATGCAACATCCACGACAGTCATCGAGACGCATGATTCTCCTGAAACTCTCTCGCAGGAGGGCTGTGAGTTGATGCCACTGACATGCTGTCGAGCTGCATCGGAGCCACTCTTGTCCGGGCTCTCCCGGTTGATGCCGAAGGGGTTGAAAAGTCTCTCTCTCCTGAGAAAACACCGCCGTATATTTTGCGACATCGTGTAAGGCATTGGGTGGCAAGACAATGCTTAGATTAGCAATGCTGCAATGTTCGTTGTGTTAAACGCAAAATTCCCACCGCCTGGTCAATTTGCCAACGAAACACACACTGCCCTGAAGCTTTTCAGTGCTGCACCCGACTAAAGCCGCACAGACGAACAGGTCCAGAGCTGTCAAGGCACAGTTCGCGGAGTCCTGGGCCAACCTTGGAAGCAGCGCCTGCCATGTTTGTGACCTCGGTGACCACAGAAAAGGCCCACAGTTCAGCTGCATCGTCTGCAATGAATGATTCCACGTGTGGTTGGCATCTTGGAGGCGGAGTGCCAACCCACCTCCGGGTCCAAAACACTGAGGATTTCTCCTCTTCCTCTTGATGCTCTGAAGACCACGAGCCTAGAAGCCGGCAAAGCACCGACCGGTGCTACGTAGCCCATGGCTCCCGCAAAGCCACCACGACTCTAGTTTGAAAGCCCTGCACCAGTTGAAGTGATTGTGTTTGCTGTTGGCTATGGGCATCCATTCCTTGTAATCGTTTACAACATCTTGATGCACTGCGCTCGGACCCAGCACACGCCACTATGGCCCAAGCTTTTGTCCCCGCCCTTCTGACGCCTTCAAGCCTCGGCCTAGAGAAAATAGGCGAAAAGCCCGGGCTGCACCAGAAAACGGCCTGAGGGCAAAACCCAGGAGGGAAGCTCTCCAACTCCGAGAAGTTGGCAGAGCTCATCGCTGAAGTGGCAGCAATTCTTGTTCAACAAATTGTATTCCTTGGGTGCTGCAAACAAGGTGTATCACGGTGGCTGCAACCTCGTAGTGGTTTCTTGCTGGGACATGTCATGCTCCCCACCGAAAGCCCACGCTACAAAGCCGCTAAGCGTCGCGACCCGGCCAGCGCTTGGCCATCTCGGAAAGAAGCATCTGCACTTCGAAGGGGGACAAGTCTGTGTAGCCCATGTGAATAGCCTCTCAATGTGGCAGAGAGCCTTACATGCCAACTTGTAGATTGTAGCCTGAACTCATCTTCACGGGCACGGTGCCTCTCGGTAGGAGTGCTCTTGGCACTCTCCCGGCTCGTTTTCAAATATTCCAGGACCCCTCACCGTCTGCCCGTAGCTCCACTCCCTGCACTAAGCGGAGGCGCTCGCAAGTTAAATGGCTTTGGGGCTGCTCTGTCTGCAAGGAGGCCGTGGAACCTGCAGGGCACCCGGCCTCCCATGAACTTCCACGGCAGCGTGGAAGGCACCCGTGCCAAAAGGGCGCAACACCTGCGATCCACAGCATGTCTCAAGGCGACGCGGACAAAAAGATGCAAATGCCTCATTAACAACCTGCATGGGCGCAGTGCCAGTGACATCCTTAGCCATGATTTGCTGAACACATTTTGCTGCACAGCCGTGGAGCCCGGTAGATGCTCTCAGCCTGCTACATAAATGTGGACGATGACTGGCGACGGCGCAGCAGGGCAGCAAAGATTGCCCATCTTCAACGAAAAATGAGCAGAAAAGCGAAACTTGACCGCTGCGGCCGATGGCTTTGGGCACGAACGGCTTTCGGCGCAGCGAGATCCGAGCTTCCACACATGCCATGCCGGCACGGGCTCCTACCACACCACAAGAAAGAGCTGAGGAATGCATGCTAATCCTGGCACTCTGCAATCGTCCACAACTTGGCGCCATGCGGAGGTCTGCGACTTCCGTCTCCAAGGCGAGCTTCTCTACTTGCACCGCCTTTGTTTAAGCATCTTAAGAATAAAAAAGCAAAGCATCTTCTCTTCTGCCACCCCAAAAAACAAGGGACCCCTCCCTGCTCTCTTAGCCGCCCTCGCCTCGCAGAGTTGCCGCTTCCGCCGCTCCTTCTCGAGCTCCGTTTCCATGGAGAGGGCCTCTCTGGGAGGAGACATGGGCTGAAACTCTTTAAAGGGCACGGATCTCCATAGGTCGATATGATTCAGCGGTCCTTTTTTTTCGATCGCGTGATGTTCGGGCCGCCTGGAGCATCTAAGATGTACACGACTAAAGCAGCTCAACAGGCAGCCACCACCTTCAACCTAATCATCCTACGCCTGCGAACTGAGGAAACTGACGGGGTTGAACCGACAGTCCGCAGGACTTTCTGGTGTCAGATTTCGACGACAGCCGGTGAAGGACTCCAGGGCAAGAAGGAAACGGAAGAGTGCCCAGTGATCCTGCAGCTGGTTAAGCTCAACTTAGAAGAACAACGATATCGAGATGGACCTACCTTGCCGATTCATTTCCACGAGGATCCTCAGGAGAGTAATGTAGGAACCTGGCGAATCGCAGCTGTGCTCTGTCGCAGGGTCTGCTTTGCCGGGGGACGCATCGGAAAACCACTCCGTACACGTCTTCTTGCTCACATCAGACATGTCAGTGCTGTGCCAAGCAGCCGTAGGCTCACCAACAACAACGCTGTTGCCAGCAGGAGATCGCATGAATTCTGCCAACCTCACTGCCAAGCAATTCTTACAGGAGCTAGCCCAGATGTGCTAGCATGCGGCTCCTTGCCAGTAGCATACCCAAGCCCTTCTACCCCTCAGACCTGGCAATCTCCAGCTTTCTACGCTGACAAGGGATGCATCCTGCCGCCCGGTTACAGACCGCCAGCATTTCCAGGGGCCAGGAAAGATGAGCTTGCCGAAAGCTTGCCCAGCGCCGGTAAGGAGGAAGGCTCTCCGTACTCCTACAAAATGGCAAGTCAAGTGGGTGCTCTCTGCGAAACTGAGACGGAAGCAGGTGTGCTCTTCACCACAAAGTGTCCTCGGTGCCCTGAGATTTTGGAACGAGCTGGACATTGGTCTGCAGAAACTGCTCAAGCGCAGTCCTCAATGCTGGGGGAGATCAGGAGAAATCTCTGCCGACAGACTTCCAGGAAGCATTTGTTTGAGCTTGCAACACTTCACCACTGTCAGAGCTGAGCACGGTCGCTGTTTTGGGAAAAGTTGGATGTGGCGGCTCCTAAAGCGCTGGCTTCTCAAAAAAAATGCAGGACATTCCCTGTTCTGTCCAGTTGCACGCTTTGCTCTCTTGCGATACCTGCAATCAGCTGGCTTGTAAACATCAACACTTGGGACAGGATAGCCGTATGCTTTACAACATGCCTTTCAAGCCAATCTGAATTCCACCACGGTAGATGGCTACCTGACGCACAACCAGGATGCAGGAGAAGTGCTCTCCTGATGGTCACTGATGTGCTGAGAAGCCGGTCGAATCTGAGGTCGAGGCCATTGGGTATGTTGTCACATGCTGTTCGTTGCAGAGAACCTTGTCCACAGCGCAGTCAACCTGGCACCAGGGACGCCAAACAACAGTTCTTGCGACTGAGGTCGCCGAAGAACACTGCTCCATGGTCCGGTCTCTGGCCTGCGCAAATCGCACCCGTAGAACTGAAGGGTCCGTGTTCAGCCTGAGTTCGTCAGATATTGCGCTTTCGAAAGGAGCAATGGTGGCTAAATCAAAAGCAGCAACCTGTAGGTCACCAGATTGTCAAGAAGCTCACTTTGCCAATGTCGTGCCGCTTCTACGAAGGTCTGCTCCAGCTGTTGGCATGGTTGCCACCATCTTGGGCAAAAGGAGACCACCCACTGCCTTAATGCATAAGCTGGCACTCAAGTCTGTCCCCCTACTTCTACCACAAAGCAGCATCAAGCTGCTCCACGCCACCACCCAGTGGCTTCCTCGCGAGTACAGGGTTTGATTCTCTTTGCTCACGTCGTGCTGCATCGGAACCCCGTGTCAGCTAAGTGTGCTGCAGCACATTCCCCGCGAAGATGTGCCGGTTCAGGTAGGCGACGGTCTCCTTCGATGCGGTCCTGATTAGGAGAAGGGAGGCTAGCCAGGCTTCTACCAGGGGATGTTGGCTGCAATCCCATGAAGTCCTGGCCGCTCGAGCTTCTTGTGGCATGGAAGTCAGGACCTGTGGCATCTCCGCGGCAGCTACCTGGCCTAGCCTCAGCTGCCAGGAAGCTCCCACTACTACGTGAGCTTCAGGCTCGTTCAGCCAAAGATGCTGAATCGATGAGGTCAGGAGCAGCAAGCCGCGCACCGCCATCATGCGACAGCACTACGGACTTGGACGAGGTTCAGACTGGAGCTGCGTCATTGGCTGCAACAGTCTCGGGCCCAACATATCGGCCGGCATTGCTCTGCAGTTCACAAACCACTGCGCAGGTTTGACCGCCTGCCAGGGTTTTTAGCTAACGGGCCAGCTTGGAGCCCAGCATTAGCATCGCTGCACCCAGTTTTTCGCACGGCTAGCATTATGACCGTCTCTGGAGCCGGTCAGAGTATTTGGCAGTCTCGCGCATCAACCCCAAGCAATGCGGCTCCTCTCCACAAGCGACATGCCAACAATGCAAGAGACAGCTTTCTTACAGCTTGAATTCAATTGTTCGCATTTGGAACATCAAAGCCACCTCTAACATGAATATTCTAATTACTAAACATGCCAGCTATCGTTGTGTGCTTTCACGTTGCTTGTTTGTCGTGGTGGTCGAGGTATAGTCGTGGTGTTCGTCGTGGTCGTCTTGGTCGTCTTGGTCGAGTCGCAGTGGTGGTGGTCGTGATCGGTGATCGGGGTGGTCGGCGTGGGTGGGCCTCCTCCTACTGCCCAGCGGCCTAGCAGCCTACGCACGAGAGACCCTGCTTCCACGCTGCCCACGTCCTGCCATGGGCAGCCAGCAAAGTGCCGCACGAAGTCGCCTTCCCTCCACTCGTGCGCCGACCAATCCGTGGAGGCCGGAGGAACGTAGGCATTTAGGTGGGCCTTGGGCAAAGAAGCAGTCTCAAGGCAGCTAAGGCAGCTCCTACACTGCATGGTCTCGAGTACTCTTTGTTAAAACGGCCTGGTGGACCAGTGCGACTTCAGGAGGCCATGTGTAGTCTGCTTGCAGCAGGGCCGGCTCCAGTTGCTCAGCCAGCAGCCCAGCTTTCAAGATCTCCCAGAAGAACATGGATTGATCCCAGGCAACTGCAAACTGACTGCTCGCGACTTGCTCCAGAAATGAGAGTGACCACTCACTCCTTCGGAAAAGAAGTGTCCTTCATGCAAGCGGCTTCAAAGCTGCACCACAGCATATTGATCTCATATTTGTTCTTGGCGCTTGCTAGTTTAATGCTGAGCCACGGGGTGTCCACTTTCCGGTCGCTCCTACACCCCCTAGGCACCTGCAGTGGACATCTACCTACAGGCAAAGAAACCCTTGAGGCCTTGCACCCTTCCCCGCCCAGGTCCCTGTGTTGATGCCACCCGGATCTTCTGCCACCAGGAAGTGCGGGCCGGCAGCGCCGCCGGCCCCATACGTCTCCAGAATATCTTGCAAGCTCGTGCGTGCGTCCGTGAAGAAAGCATCGCAGTCGATGAAAAACACCCAATCCGGCGGATCTGGTGCAAGAAACGCCTCAATTTCAGAAGGAAGCGGCGCTGCTCATCAAAAACAGGCTTTAACATGCTTCACGGTCACTTGATGGATCACCAACATTTTGCTATAATGAGCTTCTCGGTCTGGCAGAGGCAGCTCTTCGTGAAGAACGTACTTGTACTCATGGCGTTCCTTGGCCCGAAACGCTCTCAGACTCAAGATTTGCCATGCGTGCTGCCTACTATGTAGTAGCACTGATCTGGGTTGCAGGGGCTCAGAGTAGGCCCTGTGGTTCGGAACGGAGAGCTCGGGCAGAGGGCAGTTGGCGCCTGTCTGCGATGTCGGATCCGGGCCTCAGGAAAGCTGGCTTCTCACGATGTCAAGTTCGTTGAAACTCGGCGTTGACAAGCTGCGATAATTGCAGATAGAGTGGACTTCGAACCGAGGTTTCCGGACATGCGCTGGAAATCTGACCTCAACTACCGCCATGCGGACTCTCCACTCTCCAGCCCAAAGGACATTGAACCGTGCATGGTGCTGCTGTCGTGTGCCGCCATGTGTCGATGGCACGCTGCGGAGTCTTCAGTCCCGCATGGAGCTGTGTCACGGCAATTGTGTACTCCACCTCTTCATAACAAGTCTGCCCTGGCCTCACCAATTCAGCAAATTATGCTGCAAGTAAGAAGCTTGAAGTCGAGGCTCAAACCGCTTCCCACGGCCAGCATCCTCGTAGTCTTTAGGTCTTCTTCGAAGGCTAGCACAGGAACTACAGAGGACCCACGGTGCAGTATTCTTGCTTGAAGCATGCCGTCTTGATAGAGCATCTTTCCGGCATGATCGTACAAGGTGACACAAGAGGCCTCTCTGGAACCGTCAAGCGAATAAACGTCTTCCTATATGCATGATCTGAGTGTGCCTGAGGTCTGTGGTAATCCTCCCCGGTGCCTGGCCACTGGCTTGCATTCACCCGATTCAATTCGCCGGAAGAGGCGGGAAGGGCAAGTCAAGCCCGATCTTGCGGAACAGATCCAAAGGAGGCAAGCGGGAAATATAAGAGCAGGTTTGCTTGACTGAAGAGGCATTGCGGTCGCTCGCGCCTGCTTCCTGCTCATCTCGGGCATCATTTGCCAGGTTGGGCTGTGCAGAAATTTCGCTGCACTGCCATGAATCATAACTAGAGGTGCTGGTACGACTCCCAGTCCCACCGTGTGGCGCTAAACGGTCTCAGAGTTGCGTCTAGTTCTTCTTGCCGAGCATCCAGTCAGCTGCATCCAAACACGTGCAAACACACACAGAAATACAAGACGGAGGTGCGGACAATGGTTGGATGAACGAAGAGCAGCTGCAGAAATGAAAAATACTGTACCGACTAGGACATTGCAGGCGCACTGCTACGAACTGCTCTGAGCCGAGGGTCCCCGGCATCCGGCAGGGTGTTGTACCAGCGAGCCAGGGCCTGGAGAGAAAGGTCGTTTAGGGTTTCGGGTTTCGGATTTCGGGTTTCGGGTTTAGGGTTTCGGGTTTAAGGTTTCGGGTTTAGGCTTTAGGGTTTAGGGTTGGGATACGTCCACACAGCCCTGAGAACGCGTTCCATGCGTCTGCGTCGAAAAAAGGCTGGAGAAAGCCACGTAGACACTTGATCTTCATTGTGCTCCTATGTATGTCTGCATGCCTGGATGCTTAGAAGACACGATCGATAGATGGATAGATATATATATATATAAGTAGATAGATAGATAGATAGATAGATAGATAGATAGAGAGAGAGAGAGAGGTAGGTAGATTCACAGATAGATGGATTCGCATATTCACTTAAAAATACATGCATATATGTATGTATGTATGTATGTATGTCTGTATGCAGATGGCACTATAAGCACATACACGTGCATGCATGTCTGTCTGCATGCATGTGTGTATGTATGTGAGGGTCGAAGTGACGAACTTTCAAAATCTCAAACTCTCGAAGTTGCACAACTTCGGACATCCAGATTGAGCACCGATCGAACTCCGACACGGCTGAAGATGGGAGACTGACAGGCAGCCAGTCGAGCACTCGTGAAACCGTCAAAACATCGAAACGTCCAAGTGTCAACCTCAAAACTTCGAGTGTGGAGCTCGAACACCATCGCTCGGGACACCACTTTTAGGTATACGGTATGCGTGCATGTGTAAGTGCATGCACATGTTACTTATATGCATTTACACTTACACAAACAATTCAAATAATGTAGGTATGTGGATATGTGCGTATTTATACATAGATATATACATAAAGTATACGTGTAATATGTACACACACATATATCTACATACCTGTTACCATGCTATGCCTGCTATGCTGTATCATTGCTCACAGAGTACATGCGGGGCCCAGGCCCGGGGTTGAAGACACGAAGACAATTGGCCGAGCCAAGGCCAGCAAACTACTTCCAGGCCCACCTGGATCTTGAAGATGTTCCCCAGCTGCATCAGACAACGTGCACGGCTAAGATGCCCGTTGGCTAAAGCCTGGGATGGAAGAGACGACACTGGGATTACCCAATGACTGACAGCTCTGACATGCTGGTGCAGGAGCTAGTTCAGCCACCAGCTTGAAATGCTTCGCCGCTTGCACGGGGCAAGTGTATGCGCTGTCCAGGTTCTTCATGAGCATGCCCAAACCCTCCAAGCCAGCCATGAGAGCAATGAGCTTGCTCCCAGGGCCAGGGTTATAGTTGGCCGACCTCAAAACAACCAAGACTTGACACCTGTTCAACCCACACGTGTGCAACAATCACTTCAAGTTTGCGCAGAGTCTTGAATCTTTAACACCGTTTACTCTGACATGATCCGTGTCAAAACCGGAACCTCATGAGCACCGATCGGCCGCCTATGGTGTTGTTGATCAACATGACAGCTTGTCTATCTCTTTCCGGTTCTCTCAGATATCGCAGTTTCCGCCCCGTACGGCAGTTGCAATCGCCTGGACTCTCATGGCCTATCCTCGCAGAGTCCTGCTTCTCTCGACTTCGCGCTCTGGTGATGCCTGCACTTTCCATTCCTTTGCTCTGCTGCTTGCTTGACTAGAACCGCAGAGTCGGTGTTCCCCAATTTCGACTTCTCCCGAAGCCTTTGCCACCGGCACGATCATAAGATTGCCATTCCCTCCGTCCACCCCGTTGACGGGGCTGCTCGTTCAAGTTCTTCTGGTCACGAGCAAGAAAACCCGCCCCCACCCTCTGTGTACAGATATGGGTGTAAACATAAACCAGCATCTCCATCTCCTGTAGCCCATGAAGTTTTCATTGCAGCGGTACGTGTCATAGCTGCTTCCTGCAATCCCCTTGCTATTTCCACTTTGAGGCCCGGACTGTGCCTCGAAGAAGTGCGTCTGAAGTTGTGTCCAGAAGCTCCTTTGATCTGCGTGCTTGCTTCAGAACGACACACGATGAGCAACGCAGGAGAACAGCCCTCGAGGTCGCAGGTGCTTTGCACACCCAGCTTCAGAAACACAAGAGGTCGGCATCGGAATGGCGAGTCAGAAGTCTCATGATTTGCGCACCAAACATTCCATCAGCATCGCACTCTAGAGCATCTTCAGCTTTATACGGCATGTGCGGTATACGCACCTGCATCACACGTTCGAGTAAAGAGGTTCGCTGCTGCACAAGGACGTCTATCCCAACAGTTTGAGGTCGTCCATCTTCTCCGGTGGTGGGCATCTCTATTTTTGGTTCCATCATGGCAAGCCGAAGCATAGCCGCACATCTGACGTGTGCATTGGGCGTCTGAGCGCAGTGTAAGTAATGGAAGGCGCTGACGGCCCGGGCGGCCAATTCTTTCGCGTTGACACAAACCGGGAACAGGACATCTCAACCGTCTCAACCAGAAACGGCGTGGAAAAGCCTGGTTGGATGTCTCTACCTGGTCAAACCTGGTCCAGAAAGACACAACCGAAGGCAGAGGCAGCGGCAACAATGTCTCACCATCTCGCTACCACGTCTGGCAACCAAGCCGATCATCCTAGAACGGTGAAGCATGGTAAATTAGGTATTTCCTCGAGGTCGCCCAGAACATCAATTTGTTTGCGCCGAGCAGCAACGGGGCAGGTGCCAGTTCTGGGCATTCTTCCTGCACGATCTGCTGCGCCACAACATGGAACGGACCTCAGGAAAAACCAAGCCAGCAGCAAACTTTCTGAGCTCCTTGCAGAACAACAAATGACCGCATCTTCTGCCCAGGCACTTTGAACCTCATCGGTGCTGCTTTGGCCTCGCCAAGTCTACCAAACCGAATCCCCTGCATGCAATGAGTTCTCCCACACATCCACCTGCTATGCAAGGCAACCACACCGCGAAGCACAAAGGCAGCCATGGGCGCCGGAAGCGCATTGCCACAAAAGCATGCCGCTCTACAGACCCTGATGCAGAGCAGCCGTGACTTCTGGGCTTGTCCGGCAGATCAAATCCATCGGGTTAGGTCGAAGCACGATTAGCAAAGGCCGAGGGCTGCGAGGCTGCTGTCTGAAGGCTCTTGCATAAGTTGATCTGCAACCGGCATGACGAATCCATGATGTCTCTGGCGACCAGCTCGGTCGCATTGAGCAAAAGAGGGATTCGATTCAGAAACAAGGATGCCCTCTGCGCAAACAGTTCAAGGCTCCGGCCAGCTCCCGCTTCGTCTCCAGCTCCTGCCTCGAACCACAACACAAAGGGAAATCCGTGGGATGTGCTTGAAAACACATGGGAGGCCAAACGTGGCAGTCTGGCTCGAGGGCCGTCATCTGCTTCTGGGCTCGCAGGCCAACCTCAGCCTCCAGAAATCTGCAGAGCCAGGGCTGACAGGCGCTGAAAGCCCACTTGTGCTCAGAAGCTTCGAAGCTTCCCATGAGCCTCGCCTCTCGTGCCAAGCTCTCACATTCCTCACGAGCTTGGTGTACCTCGGCCTGGGAGATCACAAGGATGTACAAGGATGTACAAGGATAGAGCCGGCACGACAGCAGGTCCGACAGCTGCATCAAGAATCCAAGACTTTGTCGGGGGTGAGCACAGTGTGCGGGCGCTTGGAAATGCTGAAAACGATTCTCCGGGTTGGAAAATGGCCTCCGCACCAACATGTTTGTACATGAGTAGGGATCAGAGTTGAAAGATTTCAAACGTACATATTCACTCATATATTATGTAATTTATACATGCACACACACACACAACCACATCGACTTTTGAGTAAACACCTCCCCATTCGAGCCCTTCCAAGCCCCTCACAATTTCTTACAAGCCTGAGGCCCTTAGGCCTTAGGCCTTGCCTCAACAAGGCTGAATCCTTACTCCCGGTATGGCCTAACCAGGGATATGCATGATCGCAGGCCCTCCAAATCCTTCAAACATAAGATCGCAGAACCGACTGTGGAGTTGGAAGCCTCTGATTGAGGGAACTGAAAGCCGGCCGTTTCAGTGCAACCGATTGTGTGCTTGTCCTGGTCAACAACCCTGCCACCGACTGCACAGACAACCCCAGGCAACTTCCGTTCCTAAGGGTGCTAAATCTAAGGGCAAAGGTGTCTGGATGCAGGGAGGGAAGGTAAGTCTTAAGCTAGTCCTTGGCGCCTGGAAACAAGAAAGCGGACATGACAAACTGTGCCGTGTCATCGGGGCGAACCTGCAGAAAGGACCTGGCCTGGTGCATCTCGCACTGGCTCCGCAGGTCTTCTATCTGCGGTGTGGACGAGGACGGGAGGGTTGCAACACGTACAAATTCTCGAGTTTTGCGGCCTGGCTCTATGCTGATACCGGCACCCGGCGCCCCGCCCGAGCCTTGCCCTCCTGGACTTGCAGCCTTCGCGCAGCCTCCGTGGATGCTTGAGACACCTGGGCCTCGGTGACTCAGACAACAGGCCACAGTGCCACAGTAGAACAGAAGCAAAAAGCAAAAGAAAAACGTCTTGGTCCGTGACGAGTTCCTCCTCCAGCTCGTGACTGCGCACCCGCAGCTGGTCCGAATCAGCCTCTCGTCGCGACATGCAAAAGCTAGGATGTGATCAATGTTGCCAGCATTCCCTCATCCCGTTCCTCCAGTTCGGTGTTGCGTGCTTGCACTCGGGTGAGTTGTACCTGCCCGCCGGTGTCGTTGCTCTCCCTCCGAAACCCCGAAGTTTCCAAAGCTGGCGGCACTTTGTCTGCAGTCATTTCGGCTTTGAGGCTTGCGACTTCGGCTTGTGCTGCCACCTGGCGACATGCCGAACGGGGTCATGCCACAGGGCTCAGAGCTAGAATCGAGTTGCCTTCGTTCCAGCCAGAAGCTAGAGCTAGAGAGGTTCCCTTAATTGGGAGCTCGTGCTGCGCACAGCTACACCATGCATGATTGACTAAAGGTCTAAGGAGTTTAAGGCACCAAACTAAACGACAACAGGTCTCTCCCGAGGAAGATACACCCCAGCACGAACACCAGGCGCATCAGACAGTCTCCGTTCATTTCCGTCCTGAGTGCACGGCCCTGGCACACGGGGTGAGCCACTGTCGTAATGAATGTGCTGAACGGAGATATTGCACATCATTGAACAAGGGCGGCAAACGGAGAACTACCACCCCTCCGCACTCATGCTGCCGGAGCATGTGGCTTTCAGACCCTACAGTACACATAAACATTACCGAAAAGATGACTGGCTGCACGAGCACGGACAGGCACCAGTCCATTGGGCCACTCGTCAACACATGAATCGGGGACAGAAACAGGCCGAAGGCACAAACTGTCTCTCTGCCTCTTTCACAGAAACCTCAGTATGGACGAAACATTGCGAATCCGGACTAGGTTTTCACAGCTGCTCGGTGCAGGAACGCATACTCTGACACTCAAGTCTGCCCGAGATGTGCTCACTCATCTGGCCATTCTCCCGGCGAAGCATGTCACTGACCTGCCGCCCGGCCATGCGGCACCACATGATGCTTCAATGCTTTCCCACGCCCTGTCTCGGCATCATACCAAAAGCATCCTGTCGGCTTCACTCCCCCGTCACCAACGGAATTTTGTCCCGCAATGCCATCTTTGCCCCTCGTCCTGACTTTCGAGTCGGTGCCTTAAATGCTGTGCACTCTGTGCCGGAGCAGGCCACTACTCCGCAGCCTGTGTCGGAAGGCACGTGGTGGTCGCATATATACAGAAGTAAAGCTAATCAGATAGTGCAATCGCTGGCCTCTCTCCGGGGTTTGTGGAAGAAGCTGGTGCCATGCTTGACTGCATAGGGCTTCCGGTACTTGCCACTTCCGAGACGGCGGCTCCTTTTGCAAACAGGAGAGAGAGCCCTAAATTGGCCATGAATTAGTGCAGGGTCACTGTCATCTCAAGTCAATGAAAAAGTCATGTGCAAAATGGATCCGGGAAACGCATCATGTGAGTTTGGGGGGACTGAGCTTCAAGTCGTGGCTGGCCCCCAATCTACGTGTTATTCTGGTTTTACACTTTCCAATCGCTCAAGACGACCACTGCCTTCTTGGATGATAAAACAGCGGATGCACGAGGCAGCACACTAACATTCAGCAAATCCCACAAGTGCTGCTGCTGCTGTAGTGGGCATCCAGCTCAAAGCGTTGAGATCAAATCCTTCGTGACAAGTTTTGCAACGATCAAGACCTGATCACATCGAATCTAGGAGTCGAATCTAGGAAGTAAATGCTGCGCGCTCCCACACTGATTACGGCGTCAGAATGCGTCCCTCACTCGGACCGAAACTAGTGCAGCACAGATGTAATGATTCACATCGCTCGGTTGGATTCCTCATGCGCCCATCGGGCCGCATCCAAACTCCAAGCTTCTTCAGAGCAGCTCAGGGCGCACTGCCGCAAAAATCATCAGCAAAGCCACGACCAGGATGCTCACCAAGAAAAGCTTCTTCATCGGATTCCACGCAGCATCTGCTTTCTCTGCCTCGATCTTAGCAGCTTCACTGCTTTTTTCCGACTTAGCGGGCTGGCGCTTGCGAGCGCTGCTCCGATCCTCTCCCTCGGGTTTCTTCGCCTTCGCCTTGCCTTGGCGCTTCGTTCCTCCGAGACCCGTCGAGCTCGGGCCTGGCGAAGCCAGAGAAGCTTTACCTTTGCATTTGGACTTGCGGCTGCCCTTCTTTGGACTTGCGGCCACCTTGCCAAGCGGCTTCTTCTGGCCGAGCCCCACATCTTTCCGGGATTCCACGTGTGCTCTGGAACCCGAGGCTTCCTCTGCAGGAATTGTGGCCTCTTGGTCACCCTGAAGTGCAATGGATGCCGCAGTGGCCGGAAGTGGAGGACCTGATTCCTCCGCTTCCTCCGCGCAGCCATGGGTGCCTGACAGACCTGCCATGTCCTGGCTAGGCTCATCCATCACTTGTTGCTTGCTGCTGCCTGACATGCATACCGCATCCTGATGTGGCCCGTCCAGCTCTTGTCCCCTACTCTTAACGAGCTCAAGGGACTCCGTGCCGAAGATGCCGGACACACCTGCTGCATCCCAACTTGACATGTCCAGCTCTTGTTGCTTGATCTTGTCCTGCTTGCAATCATCCAAGCTAGACATGTCTGACCTGCCTATCTTGTCCAGCTCTAGCTTGCTTTGGCCTTCCTCGCCGGCATCGAAACAAGTGATGAGTGATGTGCCTGCAGAGTGCTGGCTTGGGCTGTCCAGCGCATGCTGTTCTCCCTCATCGCACCCTCGAGCGAAATCCAACATGCCTGCTGTGCACTGGCTTGGCCTTTCTGGCTCTTGCAGCTTGCTCTCGTCTTGCTCACTGGCATCTGGGAGAGTGATGTCGGAGGTGGTGTCCCCCATCTGCCGGAGCTGCTCGAACTGCTCCGGCTTCAAGTTGTCCAAGCGAGGGATGCCAGAGGAGTCTGCAGCGAGCTGAGGCCGATGCTGGCAGGAAAGGATCTCTTGCAGCTGGCTACTAGTAGCTTCACCGGTTCCTCCAAGATCGTCTTCAGCGCTCGCCTTGCTACCATGCTGGTGGTGTCCGGTGCCTCTCTTGCACTTCCTTCTCCCTCCTTTCGCCTTAGCTTGCGTCGCTTGCAAGCGCAGCGCTTCCCTGCTTGCGCCCGTAGCCTCAGCTTCCTTCAGCTCGGGTGGCTGCTCATGCTTCCTTCGGCCTTCGTCAGTCGGCACATCCTTCGAATCCTGGAGTTCCTGATGCAACCTGCTGCACTCATGCTGCAGGCGGTCAACCTGGTCCTTGACTTCCAGGCATTCTGCCTTCAAGCGATCTCGCTGCTCTGCCTTCTCGTTGATCTCCTGCGAATCAAACTATGCTTTCATGATTCGGCCTTTATCATACAATTAGCATCTGAGAATGGACCGCTGCTCCTCGCGCAGACACTCCTGCAAATTCAAGTCAGCGGCAAGAGAGAAGAATCGCAGAACCACGACATGATGAGAAGTTCGGTATTTACATAGCGTCCTTCTTTAGTCCGATGCGCAGCTTCACATGATTGTAGTAGTCGCGGGCTGACTGCAAGTCCATGCTGGCCTGAAGCACCGGCAAAACTCCACGCGCTTTCGCCTGAATGCGAGTTGCCACAACTGGAGACTGAGCCGAGCTAAGCCAAAAGCTGCATCCAGTTTCTGTGTCAACTCTGTGACTGTGCCGAGCATCTCATCAACCCCTTCAGGCAGGTGGAAGTTGTATGACCTCGCACAGAGGGGTAGGGTAGCATTCATCGCGCGCGAGACTGTCACCGACTCTTTGCGGCCAAGGCACCCATGCTTCATTTGCTTCAGCTGATCATGCAACGTCTCGCGTTCGGCATCGGCCTCTCTGATGAGATCCTTCAACTCTTGTGCCTCCTGGAAGGCCGCCTCGTTTGAGACACAGCTTACGTTCGAAAAAAGCAGATTGCGGCGAGAACTGCCTCGAGCTTCTGCTGAGCCTCGAAGGCATCGCCCGCCGTGCCCATGGCGCCATTTTGGCGGCTCCGTTCTGCCGGTGCGGAAGAAGCACGGCACCGAGCCGAGCCCACCTGCTCAGAGCTCTCAAAAAGGTCTGCTAAGCAACGGAAACATCCGGAAACCCCAGCCTCACCATCGCTCTCACAGCACTCGATGAACGTGTTGCGGACGTAGAAGCTGTGAGGACAGGCCGCACCTTCGGCTGCACTCTTGTCACTAAGCGAGTTTCTTTGCTCAGCCAGGCACCCTCGGAGTCTGTAGCAGACGTAGTCGAAGAGTCGAGGAGGTCATCTGCCTGGGCCTCAGTCCGACAAGCCCAGAGCCCTGCAGAGCCCAGCCACGTCACCATTGCTTAACGAAATCCACTGTGCACCGCACAGTCTTGCGTGCCGTCGGGCTCGCATAAATCATCAGTACCATGGCTTCGCACAGAAGGGACACCTCAAGGGCCAGCTACGGGAGATCAACCTGCGAAAGGCCGGGAAGGTTAGGCCAAACGGCTGCAGAAGACCCTCGTCTTAGCGCTGCTTAAGGTTAAAGGCACGACAGTCTTATACAGTCTGATGTGGGAAGCATGCACCGACTGTATCGAAGCTTCTCCGGCTGGGAGATTGTCAAGCAAGGCCTCTCGTTCCTTGGCGAGTTCGATGAACTTCTTGTTCAGCTGCTCATGCGTGTCGGCCTCGTGTGAGACACGTCCGTATACCCTCCACTAGATGCTTCCTGCTGCTCCCGCCTAGTTCAGTCTCAAGTCTTAGAAAGTCTTAGAGTCGTAGAGTTTGCTAGGGACCGGGCAAGCTCTCGAACTTTGTCCTGCACCTGCGAAGTCGACGACGCGGCGAAGACGGCACGCAGAATCTCAGCAGAGCTGGAGGCCTGGCCTGGACTCTGGTCTCAACCAGCCTTCCAGCAGAAACAGCGATTTGCGCGGTCTTCTCTGCCCAGTCTTCTCAACAAGCAGCATGTGAGTCACATATGTGCAGTATCGGAGTGCTTCTTCATGGCTCACCGCTGTAGCCGTCCAACTTCGTGCAAATCGGCTGCTCCGTTTAGGAGGCCTTCACGACTCTCATCGCCGGTTTGGCTGCGAGAGTCGTTGAAATAAGGAATTATGCGTGGCCGAATCATCACACTCCTGCGGCCAGGGGCATGCACACGTGCCGAGCAAGCTGGGCCACGCAACACGTCGTCCTCCAGAAGCGCCTCTGTCTGAGACCGCTGGGGCAGCATGACAGGTACAAGCAGCAGAAGCAGCAGCGGCAGAAAAGCGGCAACACACCTGCCAGTAGAATCTCGAGGGTTGCGTGAACACCAAGGGCTGGATGTCTGTCGTCGATTTTGCAGCCCAAACACTGCACTTTCCAGAGGCTTTGGAACTGCCGCCCCTCTTGCAATGATCCTGCACCGGCACCGGCATGCAGCTCCCAATGTGGGCCCCGCATCTCTCAACTTCACGGCAGCTGTGCGATTTCAAATGTTCGTCCTGTAGGCGAGACCCCGCTGAATGTGAGAAGGTAGCCACCGATGTAGGAGCCTGAAACAGGTCCGCAGCTGTTAGGTGCTGTTCGCAAAGCCTGCATATCTTAATGCGGCCAAGATGGGGGGTGCAGACAGGTCGCTCAAGATGGAGGCCATGTTGAAGGTGCCCGCATGTAGGCCCAAGGTTGTCGCTTCGACACCCCTTGGGGCCAAATGAGCAGCCAGCACCTGTGTTTTCACTTGTGCGCCCTTTGCTTAAGTCAAGGCTTTCTTTTCCGCCTGTTTCGGGATCCAGCGCCATGCTTGCACCATGCCTGTCAAAGATTCGCACCCAGAGCAGGACAGCCCCGTGCATCCCATACCCTCGCTTTATTCGTCCCAGCAGCTGTCGAGGCCCATAACCACCAGCAGCCAAAGACTGTCTGGAATTCCAAAAGCCAGCGTCCAACGGCAAAGCACTGGCAACATGGCCAGCTGAATGCATGCCTGGGACCAGCGATCCGTACACAAAGACATTTGCCACACACACGCACGCACGCACGCA